>VWZG01000904.1:220247-354116 GCA_013396735.1 Grallaria varia
AAGATCGTGCTCTATGGTGAACTTGCCACTGGCTGCCGCAAGAGAGGAGCCCCGAAGAGGAGATACAAGGACTCTCTAAAACAGTACCTCAGCCTTGGCCATATTGACTATCATCAGTATATTCAATATATGCTCAATATTTACACATCATAGTTTTAAATGGTTAGCAGTTTAGTAGACTGTGGAGAATGTGTATACAGCTGCTTCCTTTATTGGTAAAGGCAGTTGTATATGATCTGAGATGTATGGAAAATTAAGGGATTTTTTCCAGGGATTGAGTTTCTGCCTCATTTCTGGGCCAGATGTAGCAAAACTATTTCCTTGTAAAAGCACTAAAATTCTAATTGATAGTGCTCATAGGACACAGGACCCATAAACAAGTTAAAACACACACAAAAAAAAAAATCTCAATTATCAAGCACTGTATTGGTTGGCATCAGTTATGGAAAACTGACAGATGTTGTTGACAAAATTATCCTTATGTCCTTATGCTGCCCAGGGAGGTGGTGGAGTCACCATTGCTGGAGGTGTTCAGGAAACAGCTGCATGTGGCACTCAGTGCCATGGTCTAGCTGGCAAGGTGATGGCTGGTCAAAGGTTGGATTCAATGATCTTGGAGGTCTTTTCAAACTTTAATGATTCTGTGATCCTGTGAAAAACCCTTAAAACTGTAGACTAGACCAGATTAAAGCATGAAGTTGGAAGATAAGTAGCACTACCAATAGCCGTAAGACAATCTACTGTGGCCTATAATACAGCATAAATTTGCCAGAAGCAGTTTAACCTGCTCCAAATGCCCTTTGAACACTGGAAAGTTGTGTTGCAACTCTGCAGTGGCATGTATTTTGTCCATCTGTCCCTGGGTAATTATAGATTGCTGAGATTGTTTAGAAGACTGATAACCCAGATCGATTTTAGACTTAAAAAAACCCCTTTACTAGATTGTTATTCATTAACAATGCACACTGCTTATGTTTATTTTTTAGTCCTTTGTAATAATACCACTACATACTCAAAGCAATCTCTTCTTGATACTCATATCCCAAGTTAGTTGTGAGTATACAAATATGCTGGAGCTGGTACAGCTGTCAGGGGAATAGAGCTTGAGAACCCCTCAGTCAGGGCAGCTGGAACCAAAGTGAGCATCGTTTAGTCCACCTCCTACATTCAAGTCCTTTTTTTATAAGACATGTTGGTCTCTGAACAGATCTAGCCCCTTGGTCTGCATGCCTAGACTAAGGACTGTGTAGTGCAGGATGGTACTTTCCCAGGCCCAGACAGATGCTTGATCCTGTTGCACATCTGTTGTAGTTTTTTTTTTCCATTTCGGTTTTTCCTCTTGCTTAGCCTTTGGTGCTTTACCCAGAACAAAAACAGTGTCTTCCCAGAGCTCAGACACATTTTTTCAGTGAGAAGTTCTTGACCATTAGCAAATTGTTTATTAGCCTGGGACTGCTGCTTTCAACCTATCTCCTTATTTTTAAGGCCTGGACTTGAGTTATATATGGTAATAGAAGACACCACATACCAAGCTCAGGTTCATACAGCAGGTTTTCTCGCATAGTAAGTTGATCACAAGCCGTACAGACCAGTTCTGGTACACTGAACATTAGATACAATTAATGTGATGGCCTCAGACCTGCTCCTAGGTATGCAGTATGTTTTACCTGGGCTATTTTTTCCATTTTTACTGTTTTTACCATTGTTTACTCACTATGTTGCATATGTTTGATTTGAAAACAGACTAATTA
The DNA here is from genome assembly GCA_013396735.1 of Grallaria varia. Taxonomy (NCBI): domain Eukaryota; kingdom Metazoa; phylum Chordata; class Aves; order Passeriformes; family Formicariidae; genus Grallaria; species Grallaria varia. The sequence goes on from VWZG01000904.1 coordinate 221,999, forward strand.
AACCCTGCTCAATGTCTTTGTGCTTTTATGGGAGGAAGAAGCCTTTCTTTGGCTGCAGTTCAAGGTGGCTGGACAGCACTCATGGGTGGTTGCAAGCTTTGAATTGACTGCCTGCATCTAGACTGCCTACATTTCTGCCTAATATTGATTGTGATTTTGTGGGCAGTGGTGTTCTATATGCCTACATCCTTCTTGATTAACTGAGGAACACAAGGATCTGGTTTTAGCTGGTCAACTGTCTTGTGACCATAACAGATAATAAGTGCCATTGCTCACATTTTAGTGGTGAGGGTGGAAGATTCATCAACAAAATGGCTCTTCTTTCTTCTATTCACACAAAAAATCTTTTCATTATACCTTTAACATTATTTACAGTCTCCTCTAAACACAGATAGCTTTAGTCATGTTGCTTGCTTGCAGAAGTGAAGCAGCAGAAGTTTCAATGGCAATGACTGTACATGAATCCAGATTCTATGTGCTGCTTTATTTTGCAACTCAGTTCCAACATGATTGCCACAGAAGCTCAACTCCATGCTTTGAGCTCTGTTAACAAGATTTTTCATAACACTTACTCCAGATATTGCCAAACTTCTGCAAGCAGACATGTCCTCAAATTGTTTTCTAATTCTTGAATATTAGTGACATTTTTCTTCTCCATGTGAGAAATGTATGAAAAGTAGAAAGGGATTTTTTTATGGCTGTACTTTTTTGTCAACAATTCCCTATCCTAATGTTGCAAAGAAAATGAGGGGTTTTTATTATTCGTGTTCTAAGCCCCAGAAGTTGATCTGTGTTTGTAGGACAATGAGGATATTCAAGCCACTTTTTCCTTCTGTGTAAAAATTTATAAAAGGTCTATGTTTTGACTCATTTCAGCTGAGACAGCTAAGTGTTACCTAAAATTGTTCGTAATTTTGAAGAAAGTGTTTAGTAGACTTTGTAAAGTTCTAGGAGGAGATTTTGTGTTAGTAATTATCACAAGAATGCTCAAATATAACTAAAAACCCAAATCTCAGCTCTGTTTGAAAATGAAGGAGGCAGGCTCTAAGGCCAGGAGCTTGCTTTAAAAAAATTACAAAAATTTGCAAAATGAATTTTTTTCCACTAAGTATTAGAACTTGCTGAATTCAAGACAAAGCATGAGAATATGACAGAGTTGGCAATGTCACATATGTGAAGTCTTGAGTTCGTGTGCCACCTGGAAGCTTTTGTTTCTACTTGATCACATATTGTCTTTTTACCAAGAGAAATTATATCTGAATTTTTAGTATCCCTACAGGAATAGCATAAAAACATACTCTGTACTAACACTGCTGATAAGCTATTCTAACACATGTTGTAGATGTTACTTCTGTGAAAATTATTCAAAACACAATTTTTCTTTAAAATGCCAAAGTGGCTAAAGCAAAGTGTGGTACCAGAAGTGGAGTGAGAAGTACTTCAGCAGCTCAGCTTGTAAAAGACAATCCCTAATCATCTAATGAACCTCTCCAGTGTGCTAGTTCAACCTTTTGCTTAATTTCTGAAATACAGTGAGTCATTCCAGTGATGACTGGATTTCTATATGCTGTCTTTCTCTTGCAAATCCCTCTTCCGTGTTAGTCCAGAATGCAGTGGAAGGCAGAAGTTTCATGTATTGTTTTAGCATTGGCGGTTTTGGTTGGTTGGTTGGTTGGTTTTTTTATCTGGTTGATTTTTTTCGTTTTCGAATCAGAGTTATTCCTAATGTAATACTCTGTAACAACAGGAACCTGAAATCTGGAGAGGTGTCTTGAGATTTTTCATGTAAACCTTCATGAAAACACCTTACAATGGGGAGGGCGAAGGGGTGCTTTTACTTACATTTAAGCTCTGATAGTCAGGGAATGATCTGTACCTGATTAATTTCAGTACTTTTGTTGAAAATTATGTACAAAATACCATGAAATGTATATGTAATAACAATTGAATAATTAACTCAAATATTTTCAACAGGCCTGTTATGCTGCATCTGCTGTTGGATATTTGACTGGCAGGTACATTCCATATTTATTAATCTTTATAATGTGATAAATATTAATACTACAGTATTAACTGTGTTAGACTTAACAGTTAAAAACTAGAGAGATTTGTCTGTTTTGTAGATGGGACTTTTCAATAAGTGCAGATGTAGGACAGTTAAAACAGCATGAATGCTAAAATATCGGTAACAGTTCCCAATATTTCTGTTGCTATGATTCAGAGCAGGAACAGGGAGGTGCTTAAACTCTTATAATACTGACCATCTTATAACTTTATTTTTTTTCTCCTTTGATATCTGAATAGTAGCTTAACACCATTGGTGTGAGGGGCAGAAATCACACCACTGTTGTTTACTGCAACTTGGTGGACCTGCTATACCTCAGTCTCATCGTCTGAGTGTATTGTTCAACAAATACCTTATCAATGCAGAGACTGATCATATGCCTTCCAGTCTCCCATGTGCTTCTCCTGACAAAAAGTACTGGCTTTTCCTCTTTTGCTGTATATTACTCTTAATGCTGTTGGAAAGCATTCAGTGGCCTGTGATTTGTTTGGTGTGCTTCTTGGGTATGGATCCTTTTCAAAAGTAAACACCTGGTGTCTGCTCACTCACAAGTGCAGACCCAGTGATGCAGGTGATCACTCTTTATTCTGCCTGTGTGACGCCTCTGCTACACAGTTTTGTAGTTTTTTCTTCCTTTGAATAATGCTCTGGAAGTAAGCTGATTTTTTCCCCTGAGATGTAAATAGTCTGTAAAGCTGTTAAGGAATGCTCAGTAGTTAAGAATGATCATTTTTTGTCTCATCACCTGTGCATCACAAGTGCTTCTGCCTGAATTAAACTGTAATAGAATTTGTGTTGAATCAGATGCACTTCTTCCTATGGGAGCTTTCTTCCCTGATAGCTGCTGCTAAAGTGCAGTTGAGAAAACTGCAAACATAAGTAGTTTACCAAATTCTGTGTAAATGTTAGATAAAATAGTAAATGTGATAGAAGAAGTAAGGATCTGTGTACATTGCGGACCTCTGTGTGGGTGGCACATAACAACTGTTCACTTGCTTTTCCAAGTGAGTTAGTACAGCTAAATGGTTTCTGATTTCTATGTCTATCTTTAGTCCTTCATATAAATTCCTTGCCATTCATGACTTTTGATAACATGAGTAAAATTTTAGTATTCCGTATTTCAGCATTTTACTAATTTTTGTTGATGATTTATTTGTTGTTTCGTGTGCTCACTTTCCTTTTCTCTCTCCACTTTTTTTTCCCTCTAGACCAGGAGTATGCCTTGTAGTGTCCGGTCCGGGTTTTTTACATGCCCTTGGTGGGATGGCAAATGCAACCATTAACTGCTGGTAATTTAACTACATTTCCCCTTTAAAATTCCAATAGTTGTGTATTGTTATTGCAGATGTTGAGCTTCACAGTATTTAGTGTAGTACTTCCCCCCACCCCGCTTTCTCGTGGGTAATGAGGAGGGAATTCTTCACTTGTCAACCATACAAGTAATTTAGTTCCACTTTTTGTGTTCTCCTGGATAAAATTCTTATTTTTTTGTTCTTCCCCATTGTGCATATATTAGAAAATCTATCAGCATAGCTAATTGTATGGATATGTTTGAAAATGAAGTTGATATTCAGCCTGTAATGCTTTATTGATTGTGGAGATCATCTTAAAGGTTATTTCTAAGTTGTAATCCATATTGCCTTTGAATTACTGTATTTCTTATGTGAACAAATTGACAACTGCATTGTTAAAATCCCTATTTGCTTCCCACACAGACATTTAGAACAGTATTTAAGTATTGAATTAAAGGATATACAGAGTGATACTATTTACTCCTATAAGCCTTCACTGAGACGTGACAACTTTAGCTGGTCTGTCACAGAAAGTGTTCAGAGAGCTGTACTGTGAGGCATTTTGGGTAGAAGCTGTAGTAATTCCAAGCACACAGAACAGAATGTGATCTGGAACAATGTGATCTGGAACATTAGATTAGGAGTGGGTGATGGACAAGGCAATGGGAACACTAGCAAATCAATTCTCTGCCATTTTGAAGGAAAACCTCTAGTGTTCAAATTCTTTTTTTAGAAAATGAGTTACTGACTAAAATTTTGCTGTCACTATGTGACCTTGGATTAAAAAAAGAAAAATTATATGAAAACATTGCTTTTGAACAGTCATGGATTTGATTGTAAGAAAGAAGTGTTCATGACATTTATTTATGGCTTTGCAGGAGATATATCTATTTTCTCACAAACTTATTTGTCTGAGACAAGGTCTGTTTACCTGACCTTTCATAAACCTGTACTCCTGGCAAAATGTGAAGGGAGTGACTTACCTCATTGGACAGAAATTTGACAGTATAGTAAGAAAATTGGTTTTCACTGACCAAACCACAGTATTTGCCCAGTAATTTTTTCATTGATCACGTCTGGCTTGCCTTTTGTCCACCATGTGCCAGAAGGAGAGAAGTAAGCATTTGAGTTTAGCCTAATGGAACTGATTTTCCTTGGCCCCTTCATTAATGGGCAAGTCTACTGTGTATTTGAGAATCCTCAAAATGCTTTCCCATTTGTTTGGCTGGCATTGCCATTGTAAGAAAAGGTGCTGTGCTTTGGAGAATAGGGATATAATAATATATAATAATATAATCTCCACACCTTTCTCTGGCCGTGTACTCCTGCTGCTTGCACTCTTGATAGCTCTGGTCCTTGTATGCCCCAACAATCACTCTTAGTTCATTTTTCTGCCAAAAAACGAACCCAGCAAAAATAAGTAAACATTGTCATCTTAGATAAGTGATCTAAACAGCTCCCTCTGCAGCCAAGCAAGCATCAAGCACCTAAGTGAGGGAGAGAGTGGGTTATGCAGCTGGGAGCAGAAATTAGAGAGCTCTTCTGCTTTCTGTGGCAACAAGGTGTTAAGTCTCCTGCTCTCTATCATCCTGTGCAAGGAAGTGGCATGAGGAGACCAATTTGCAGGGCAGGGTTATCCCTCCGGTGTGTTATGTGATTTCAGCACTTGACATTGTTAATGTGCTTTGGCTCATGTTGCACAGAAGTAATCTGAAAGTTGAACTGACTCTGCTGGTAGTGACTTTAAATAACTCAGACTAAGTGATAGTGGTTAAAGCCCTGCCTGAGTTGTCCTTCTTGAGCCAGGAGACCCGTTCTTCTGATTCTGCTCTGCTTCAGTCTCTTCTCAGTTTTATTTTGGTAAAACCTTTTGTTATTTCATGCTCAAAGTTACCTGCTGTGCTGCTGCCACCTGTCCTCGCATTCTGAGCAAGTTTTTGTATCTCGGTTTGGCTGTGAGGATAGACTGCAAAGATGAGTCTGTGATAGTTGGTAAGATGTAGACCAAACAGCATGGTAAAAGACCATGCTCTTTACCTGAAGTTGCAGTTGAATTTTTTTTTAGTTGACTGAAATTCTTCTCCTGCAAGTCTGTAAGATTTACTATTCTTATTAGTTTCATAATAGTCAATATTCTTCCTGCCTCACTGTTGTTTTTGACTTGTACTGCTCTTCAAAATGTTTACAGTATTGTGACAGTAGTACAATGATTTCCTTGGGGGGAAAATTTCTTTCAAGTTACAATTATATAAAACTTCAAGAGCAGAACTAAATCTTTTCGAGATATAGCTGTTGGAGTTGGCTTTCTAGAAAGTTGAGCAGTTTCATAATGATATTTCATTATTGGAAAGTAGTAGATACTTGGTTCATTGAAACATTTAAATAAATTCTGAAAAGATAAGTGAGAAGACTATAGGGTTTGTCACTGTCTAACGCATTGTATGTGGACAGCCGTAATCACTTTGCTGATGGCAGGGAATAAGCAGAATAAAATGTGTAGAGAATACACCAAGTGTATTTTTCCATAAGGATTTTTCATAAAGGTAAGATACAGCCTGAAGTTCTCATTTTACCACCTCAGAGGGTTAGAACAGAGATTTTCGATTTCTGGCAGAGAATTGGCCTGGTTATGAAGCTTGGATATAGATACACATATCCTCAAGTCTTATGGATGATTAAATTTAGGATTATGCATGGACTACACTGTAAAGTGTTTCAGCATGATACATTATATAGATAAATGCAGTCAAAGGAAAGGCTGTATCTGAAGATAAATTGTTCAGGAGAAAAAGCCTAGAAAGCTATTGACCAAATACTTCAATTTAATGTGAATGAGTAAGCAGATTTATAAGACATCTTTCTTCTATTGACTCAGCATATAGCATTTTAAGGAGTGTGACCTACAAGTGGAATAAAAGACTAGTTTGCATTCCCCGTAGGAAAATAATTTATTGTATTTTGTGGAAATTCTAATAAAAATTGCTTCTGTGTAATTTGTAACCCATATTGTAAGTTAACACTGCCCTCCACACATAACCATGAACTAATTTAAGAATAGGACTGCTTGTAAACATGTTGAATTTTTGTTCATTTCTCTGGGCTCTGATGGTTTTTTCCTAAAAACAAAATACAGGGAGAAATGCTCTCAGACAGTCAGCTAACTTCTGCTGTGTTCCAAACTGTATTCAAAGAAAACTTAATCCTTACAAAAAATTGTGTCCTAATATGCTGCTTAGTTCCGATGCTTGTGCATGTTGCAGTGTCCCCTGTATACAAACATCTTAACACTTTTAGACCAATTAATGCTTTTTAGCTTTTTAGATTAGACTTCGTTCCACTCAAACCAACTTGTCACCCATGTTATCAAGCTTGAATGAAAATTGCCTGCAGTATGACTTGGTTTTAAAAATTTTATGATAAATGCAAGTCACTAAATGTGACCAACTTATCCTAAAACTAGAGACCCAAAAGCTGCTAGAAAATCTACTGTCTGACACTGATGTTTAAAATCCCCTCCTGTATTGTGCTGGTCATTGTCTATTCCTTTAGAGATCTGTGGATGCTGAAGGTGTGCACAGCATCTCAAGAGCCGTAGGATTTGTCTGTAAGAAGAACTTACAGGTCTGATTTCAGTTACAAAAAATATATTTATACTTAAGGTTCTTTGATTTGTTTTTAATATACTTTTCTAGGCCTTTGCTTGTTATTGGAGGTTCTTCTGACAGAAATCAGGAAACCATGGGAGCTTTCCAAGAATTCCCACAGGTACACAGACATACAACAGAAAGGTTTCAGTTAAATATTTGATACTGTTTCTTCATTGTTGTAGGAATAACAGTCCCAAACAGGTCTTCTAATGCTGTTGATTTGCTCCATCTACTGGTTTCAAATTGACATTGTGTAAATACAGCATATTGCCTTGAATGTCTTTGTACATATTTATGTAAATTGCCTTTGTCTATTCTGAGATGGATGAAAGCAAAATAAACTTTCCAAGAAAAGACACACCACTTTCTAGGGGAAACAAACAAACAAAACCAACAACAAAACTTAAGCACTCAGAGGAATGAATATGATTTTGATAGTTTCCACCAGCTGAGCTAAGGCATTTTTCTATGGGGAAGTTTTCATCTTGTTGCTTTTCATTTGGCATTTCTTTCATTTTATTAATGCTGCAATAGATGGAAATTATCAAATCACTTTGATAAATCAATATAATGGTTATTTGCATTTATTCAGGTTGAAGCTGGTAGGCTGTACAACAAACTGTCTGTCCGCCCAAGCAGCCTAGAGGTTATTCCTGCTGTTATTGAAAAGGTATGAAAAATACAAAATTAGCAACAGAACATCAGGTAACTGTCTCCTTCTGTTGAAGTTTTGAGGGTTTATTTTTGTATAGTTGTTACTCCAAGTACTTTTCTCCTGCAGATACGAGATGATGGTTGATTGAATAAATTAACAACCAGGGAGGTTTTTCTTAGGAACAATGCTATGGCATAGATTAGAAATAGATTCTGATCCAATCTGATGCTTACTGATCCCTGCAGTGTTTTTTCTTAGTTTCAGACAGAGTTGGAAAATTTCTATGAAAGAAAATGCTTTTAGGGAGAGATGCAATAACTAGAAATGTAGTACTACAAACTTTATCTGTTTTACCACAGATGTGAAGGAGATTTGGAGGAGGGGGCAGTGTGTTTGGGTTTTGAGTTTGGTTATTGCTTTGTTGGGGTTTTTTTGGAGAGTGAAAGAAAACACATCCTTATCTCAATGCTTCAGAGAGGATTAGAGAAGTCTCTTGGTACTGCAGCAGTAGCACTTCGACCATGTCAGCCTAAATTCTGCATACAATGCTGCAGTTCCAGAAGTGCAAATTCAGCAGAGCATCTACCTCAATAGAAGAACTGGAATCAAAAGTAATAGAAAATGGATGCATTGGTTATATTGGGTTTACTCTGTTTGTGTTACTTTAAATAGAATTCAGCTTGACCATTTAATTTTGTATTTCTGAACATAACAGCTGATAATACAGTTGTCTCATTTTAAATTAAACAAAGAATATAGAGTCTAATATTGTGCATCTGCTGAAAGGCTCCAGCTGGTATATAAGCAAAAATGCAAATAGCTATCAAAACTTTATTGATAGAAATCACTCCATGGAAGCTTTCTGTGTGATGAATCAGCAATATGAAACCGTGTACCTTCTCTGCCTGCAGAAGAGCTTTCTTGCCTTTTTTAAACATAACTATTTTTAAAATCTGTCAAACTGTGATTAAAACTGTGATTATCTGTTTTCTAGGCTGTAAGAACCAGCATATATGGTCGTCCAGGTTCCTGCTATATTGACATACCTGGGGATTTTGTGAATCTTCAGGTGAATAAGAGCTCTGTCAAGTAAGTAAAGATTACATTAATTTTTTTTTTCAAGTCACTGAATGAAAGAAAATTTAGTTACAAGTTACTTTCATATTTTATTTTCCTAAACCAGGAAATCCAGCCTTTAAATGTAACATTCCATCATAACATGATACAGATTATAGTTTGTAATGAATGTGCGAAAATGGAATGAATTAGTTTGGTAATATAATGATGTCACTCTGTAAATCTCTGGAAGAACACTGCCTATAAGATTAAAGAAACAAGGAAGAAAAACTTCAAAGCCTGTTTTAAAAAATACATCCTATTCTAATAAATGCTGTAACATGGTGTGTAGCAACTGCAATTTTATGCTAAACAATAGGTTTTATCTTTCAGCATTTCTTATTCTGAATTTTTTTAAAAGCCTCTTTTGTTTTGCTTTACTTCAGGTACATGGAATGCTGCCTGCCACCTCCCATCAGCATGGCTGAGAACTCTGCTGTATCCAAAGCAGCCTCTGTCATTGCTGTTTCCAAGCAGCCTCTGCTAATCATTGGCAAAGGTAGCATGCTTTGATATAGCTTTGAGCTGTACAAGTCTGGGACACGAACAGTGACCAAAGTGATTGCTTTTCTCCAGAAGTGTTAGTAAAACAAACTAACTAACTAACTAAACACTCAGTAGGAAAAAAACCCACAAACTTCTTTGGAATGTGATTTTAAAACCTGGTGTGTTTTTTAGTATTTTTGTTCTGTTTTTTAGCTGTCGTCTTTTTAATCTAGTTTAAGGGAAAAGTCAATTTATAAAATAGGAGTTTATGTAGAAAAAAATTGAGTAACAGTTGTCTTTAAATCTAGAGCAAATACCAAGGGTTCCCTTCCGAAATTTCAGACAAATTCTGTTAGAATACAGAAATTATATTCTCTGTCTGATGCTCTGGCATATATAGCAAGAATCAGAATAACCTAAGGTCATTTTTCCATTTGGTCTTACTGAAAGTGCCAGCCTACCAGTGTGGAGATATAAAGCAATACAGCAGGTGTTGCTGTTATTACTGTTTTACAGACTTTCCATTCTACTCTGCCAGTGTAATTAATTCCTGAAGTAGAGGTGCCCCTGGAGATAAAGGATAATTATTCTCTGTGCTGGTTCACATATTTTGTCCCTCCGTGTGAAATGTTAGCCAGTGTGGTGGTGTTGAAGATACAGGTCAGCCAGGAACAGAATTAAAATAATCAGCTTGTTTAACCCAGGCTTTTTTACTGCGGATGTGGGAACAATCTGTATCTGTGTTTAATTAGGGAATGCAATTATTGAAATGAGATCAATCCTGTAACTGATTAGGTAATGAAATTGAAAATAGAAGGTAGATCAGGGGAGGTTATGGGGATTTTTTTCAAAAAGGTATTCTTTGAAAGTGAAAGGTGGAAACCTCAAAAATACATAGTTCTATATTTTGTTGATGTCAGCAACTGAGAATCTAGTCAACAGATGTATCTGGACTTTGTGCTATATACTGTTGTTAGCAGAATTTTTGAAATACATATAAAAGTTTCTTCTTCAAGATTTAAGACTCACAGACTGAAGTCGTTGCACCAGGACCAGCCAACTGTGTTGCCTGGGCAGTCTTAACTCAACAGCGGTGTACTGAAGGCATCACAGTAAATGTGTGCACAAACACAAACCTTTACAAGGCCATCTTTGGGCTTCTCTCTTTTCATTAAAGGTTTGTAGTAGGCCTCTTTGGGCAGATTGCTATGGAGTATGTGGTACAACAACGTGCAGAGGGCAAGAAAGAAAGGACATGACACAACACAAAAGCCATTTCATGTTGCTGCTATAGAAGTCTCTGCCCGGTGATGGCAAACTTTACCCACTAAAAATTGTCATTCTAAATGAAAAAAATTTCTTAATTTCCCTGCCCTATTTCAGAGAAATAACTAAATAGTTCAGCCGAAGTCTTAAAAAAAACCTAAACCAAGCCCTTTTGTCAAAAATATGTGAAATTTTAAACTCAGATATCTGTGGCTTAGCATGTTAGGTTTTGAGTTGTTCAGAATGAAAAGTAAGAGGCAGCTTTCATAATGGGAAACAGTACTCTTTGTGCCAATAGTGTAATCAGGTTAATTGAAATTCAAGACAATGCGGTCGGTTTCTGTGGTATTAAGCAGTCTCTTTCATTTCATTCAGGTGCTGCTTATTCACATGCTGAAAACAACATCAGAAAATTGGTGGACCTTTGTGGACTGCCTTTTTTGCCTACGCCAATGGCAAAAGGAGTAGTTCCTGATAACCATCCAAATTGTGTAGCTGCAGCAAGATCCATGTAAATATAAAACAAGGCTTCTAATCCTAACATCTGAGGAACAGCTAGGAGTTTTGGTGGTCTAGAGATGCCAGGGAAGAGAAAATGCATGCAACAAATATTTTTTCAACCACATTTTGCACCTCAATGTAGAGCATTGAAGATCTTGCTTGGAGAGGGACAGCATATTTAGGTGGATCAGTTTAGAATGCTGACCAGGAAGATACTTTATCTGAGGGCTAATATTCTGTAACTCTGAAACTGATGGCAAGTAGATGTATCAATGTAGCTAGTATGTATTTCATAGCGTAAAATGGAGCTGGCAAACAGTTTATTTTAAACAGACACTAGACAAACTACTGGCTTTTTATTTTAGTGCCATAAACGGAACCTTGGGATGCATACATTGCAACTGAAATTTTGCCATCTGCTGTCTCTGTGTGGTATTTGCAATGCACTATCAATAAATTGCACTTTATTTATAAAGAAAAGTATTTCAAACTACACTGCAGACTACGTTTAAAGTAGTTTGTAAGAGCCTTTTTCGGCTTTTGGCAAAATTAATGTGAACAGACTGAATACTGTGTATGAATATGCAGAGTCAGCTTGCTGATGGAGCATTTATGTATGCTAAGATTAAAATGTTGTCCATTGCTGAACATCTTAGCTTTATCACTGTTAAGTGCACTGTTAAAAAAATGGAGAATTAAAGGATATACCAAATATTGTCTGAAAGATAAATTAACTGGAGACTAAACTGAGGGGTCCACAAATCTTAATTTTGGCACTCACTGTTGCCTGTATCACAGCAGTGAGTCTTTTGCTTTAACTTCAGCATCATTATGGTGTATTGTTAGTCTCCTAATGTAGTGATTCTTTTCCTAAACACACTGTATTAGAAAAATAGTTATTTTCTTCTTAAGTTCCTAAACTCAAGAATGGCTTGGCGATTAGCTGTGTAAAAGGATACAGGGTTTTGGGGTTAAGCAAGCAGCTTAAAGGAAGGAAGGATTTCGTGTGGTTTGCTGTGATACTTAAGATTGCTTCTAATTGTGCGAAGATTATTAAATGTAGTCATTATTCCTCCTTTTCTGATTCTTTCATTTCCCTTTATTAGGGCATTACAGCATGCTGATGTAATCATCTTGCTTGGTGCAAGGCTGAATTGGATTCTGCATTTTGGTCTTCCCCCAAGGTTTCGACAGGATGTAAAGGTTATTCAGGTAAGCAGGAAAATTATTACACTTAAAGGAAGTCTTCTGTGTTCTAGCACTGCATAGAGCAATTATTGTAAATTATTTTAGTAGTGTATTTCATGTGGCAAATAATGCCCTATGGACAGTACAGTGTATATAGTTACGGCAGTTTTCCAGAATTACTTATGATTTCTTCAATAATTTTTTTGTAACTTCCTTATTTTTTTCTAAGAATGGTGACAGCATTGTTCCCGCTGTCAGGAACTTGGTGCTGCTGTAATGAGGTGGGGAGACACTTCTATGCAGTTGACTAATACAGGATTAGACTCATGATGCTTTCATGGTCTTTGGTGCATTGGAATTTCCATGACTGAAAGCAAACTGTCTTTGAAATTGTGAAATCTTTCATACTGTTTGACTGCTCTCTAAGCTGAATTTTTTTGAAATAGGATTGCTTTCAGATCCCAAGTCAGTCATAATATAAGAGCTCAGAAATGTTAATGAAATGTTAATAAGAGGAAGAAAGGCTATTAATAAATTTGACAATCTGCCAGCTCTTAGAAAGACAAGTCTTTAAATTGTTTATGTCCTTAAAATCTTTGTAAGAGTCTGTGATCAAATAGGAGTAGTTGATTCAGTGTGCTGGTTGACCTGCTTACAGTGGTCTGGAACATGATCTCGAGTTCCAAATTTACATCATTTCAAGAGGAATAGTGTAAATTTTTAAGTGACATTTTTATAAATGTACATCTTATTTTTACAAATACTGTTTTTACAGATCATGCATATTTTATGTTTCCTTTTTCTAAAGAATGGAGAGAAACTTTTTTTTTCACTGTCAGAGCTTAGTACTAAAATCTAACTGAAAACTGACTTAGTACTAAGTCAGTTCATTGTCTGCGTGACCTGGTCATAAGTTAATTGTCCATGTAACCTCAGAGGTTTCATGCATCACTGATAATGCAAGTGGGGGAGTTGCTTCAGTACTTGCAACTTACTTTTCAGTTTCTTCATACTTTTATATCCTCAAGTTAATGGTGGTCTTTTTTTTTTTTTTTAAATATAGATCGATATTTGTGCAGAAGAGCTGGGGAATAATGTAAGGCCAGCTGCAATTTTATTGGGTGACATAAACGCTGTGACGAAACAGGTAATGTAATGTCCTGTGTCCTCCTGTTTTGACCTTAATTTCCTCTGATTCATATAAAGTAAGTTGCCAGTTAAAAGCAAAAGAACCCCAACTGTTCACAGAAAACCATTTTTCAGGCAATATGTTCTTGCTGTGCATCCAGTCTATTGTCAAATTATATGTTACAGATTCTGATTAGTCTTACTGTGATGTGCTGGGATCTGTCTTGATCATGTTATTCTTCATGCTTGCCTTGTTTTTTTACATATGTTGAAACACACTTTAACATTTCAATATTGTTCCAGCTCTTAGAAGAATTCAGCAGAAGGTCATTGAAATATCCTCCTAATTCAGAATGGTGGAAGAGGCTAAGAGGGAAAATAAAGAACAACGAGGAAAGATCAAAGGTAGTGTTGCATTAAAAAGAGAAGGTTTCTGGTTTTAACAGGTACTGATACGTTGTCAGTTTTGTCACTGGTCTATATCCAACCTCCTCAATTACTTCTCAGTCATGTCACCCACACTTTGAAAATTTACACTGTTCTGGTACAGGCTTACTCTTCTTAGGCTTATGAACTATAAGTTAAGTACTATGGGTTAAGTATGCTATTATTTTGTATAAATTCAAACTGTGTGGAAGTCATTGAGCTTTGTAATTAGATTCTTAAAGCCAGTAGTAGAAGACCACAGCGAAAACTGCTGAATTACGGGCAATGACTTCTAAGCAGTGGACAGATACTGAAAGTGCCTCCAAGTACTCCAAGTGGGAACTAGCATATGTGAAGGTTCATTCTTAGATTTCTTCTGTAAACTGCAGTTCAGCAATGCTGGTCTAAGTATAATCTATGTTAAGAGCAACTAGCTATTAAGACCAAGAGACCACAGGTGCTTGCTATATGCCTAATTTTATGCAACTCATATCCTGCAACTTCAGATGCATGTTTCCAAGTTTGGGATCTAAAATTAATTCATTCTAGGAAATTGCTCTTCTGAACTACCTTCCAGCACACAGATGACAGCTCAGTTAGGGCTGTCAGTAGTCAAACCCAGGTGCAGAAAAATTTTACATACTTCTCAAGTTAAACTGAGTTTTGATACCTTCTGTTAATGGTCGGCCATTGAAGGATTGCTACGGTTGAGCCTCTGACAAATACATTGTATCACTAGGATAGATACAAGAAAGGGTGACCTTGATGTAGTGCATGAAAAACTATTTCTTCTTTACCTGGCAGAATCCATTTTTATTTCTGTTGTTATTATTTACATGTCTCAGTTCTGCACATCATTATAAATTCTATCCATAGGAGTTACTAATATTTTTGTTTTTAAGGGATTAGCATTACAGAAATCCCTGCCTATGAATTATTATACAGTCTTTCATCACATCAGAGAACTGATACCCAAGGACTGCATTCTAGTAAGTGAGGGAGCAAACACCATGGACATTGGACGAACTATGCTTCCAAATTACTATCCCCGTCAAAGGTATGGTATCTTTTGTGTTGTCCTGACTCAACAGGCTAGATCTATCTATAAATGTTTTCATTTAGCTGAGAGGTATGATGGTCCAGAATTTTTGTAATTATTTTTAAAGGTTCTAAGTTAAAAAAAGAGTTTGGTGTGTTGGGAGGGGATTAAAGGTTTTCTATCTGTATATTGATGTCCTGTCATAGATTTTAACATTTCCCTGCCTGCTCTGAAGGGATGGTGATAGTTCCTCATTCTCATGTGGAAAGTGAGTGAGGAGCATTGTGTTGAATTCCATGACCTAGATGTTAATTTCTGTGCTCAGTCTGGGGTAAATTTTGATTTAAAAAAATCATTGGAATTCTCATGCTGGGAAGAATTCATATCAAGAGGGTTTTTTTAAAACACTTCAAAACAGGGAAACTTGAAAATTGGGTTATATATTAGGCATGCTTTCTTGTAAACCTCTATACCTAAAATGTAGGTACTCATATTTGGAAGTGCTGGCATCACTTTAATCATTACATGTAGTCTAGCTTTAATGTAACTGCTGTGTTTTGAACAGGGGGAAAAAATTAGTTTTATCTGGTGATGTGAAACTTCTATTCTGTGAAGCTTATGCCTTGTTGTGGCAGTAGCAGTAAAGTCCTAAATAAACCTAAATACTTTGTAAACTTCAATGTTTTGTAAACAAAAGACAAGCAACAACCAAAGAAAACCCCACCCACATACTTCCAGTAGAGCTAGGGAAAGAGTTTGCATATTTTTCCCCCTTATTTAAAATAAGGACACAGTAATGTTAATGGTTGTCTCTTCAGATTGCATTGCACATATCTGAAAGCAAATCTGAAAAGTTAACCCTAGAATAATCCAGTTCTTTATGTACATTTGTATCCATTATGTCCTTCTGATTGAAATGATCTAACTTAATTATACCTTTCAATTTGATTTCAAATTGCTTGAACAGAAAACAGAAATTTGAACAATAGTATTTAATCAATGGCTTTCAGACTTGTAGGTATATTTTCAAGAAATTAAATATAGAAATACTTCATGTTGTCTGTCTGTCTCTACAGTAATTGAATGTTTTTGAAATATTGTTACTATGCAAGCCAGAAGTGTATGAGAACAGGTCTTTATTGTAGTACAACTAGTGCACAAGACTTCTTAATTTTAATTAGAATTCCATTATGTTTATATAACCTAAAACATTTGCTGTCTTACCAAGTGATTGGCTGAATATAATAATCTGTACATCTGGTATCTCTTTGTATCAATTGTTTATGAAACAGTATTTGAATAGTATATGGCAAAGTATTAAAAGTAAAGGTAATTCACCATGGATTAATTGAAGAGACAGAGTAGAAAAAAAGGGATAGTAATTCTGTATTCTCCCCTTTAGGCTGGATGCAGGTACTTTTGGAACGATGGGAGTGGGACTGGGTTTTGCTATAGCAGCTGCGATGGTAGCCAAAGACCGAACACCTGGAAAGCGAGTCATCTGCATAGAAGGAGATAGTGCGTTTGGATTTTCTGGGATGGAGGTGGAGACTGTTTGCAGGTAACTGGGTTTTTTTGCTCAAGAAGACGCTCTTCATGTATTGCCAGGATGACTTTAACTAGAAGACCAAAGATGCCGCTGTTAGATGAGGTACTCATAAAGCACATGAAAACAAGCCAAAAACTACAAATGGCCATTTTTTATGTTACTGTGACATAGTGCTCTACTGTTGATGATTAGATCATGATTCAGGTGAAAGTGTTTTGTTTGGTTGTTTTTTTTAATTATTTTCCTTTTAAAGAAAATTAACGCTGCTAACATCTTACAGAAAGGGGCAAGTATTTCAGAATTCTTACAAATGTGTCTTTTTGTAGGTACAACTTGCCAATCCTGATTATTGTAGTAAACAACAATGGGATTTACACTGGTTTGGATGCAAATGCCTGGAAGGAGATGTTAAAATTTGGCAATCCTGCTACGTGGTAAGCATCTTCAAAGCATGTCCTGTTAATTACAGAAGAAGTGACCAAAATGGTCATTCTCTTAATTTTTAATGCTTTGTAATCCAGATTGAAATTACTTTTAGAAAGTGAATTTAGGCCTGGGCTAAATTCATGTAAGTAAGTCACCAAAAGCAAGGAGCCAACCTAATTCCAGACTATTGTTTGCGTAACCGTGCAACAGAGAGATGATTCTCTATTAGTTGTCTCAGGTTCCTGCAGCAGTTCAAGTCACACAGTACAGAGTTCATAGTGGGCTAACCTTCAAAATCATGATACTCCAGAGTACCCAAGTTCTGAGTTTGCAGTGGACTTCTGCTTCTGGAACTCTGTACAAAGAAAACTTGGTAAAAGTTTTGGAATGTCTCCAGAAGATAAAAATGAGTATGGTACCCTGTAAACATGGCTTATGTGATACAGGAGCCATAGTTCTTCCAGCTTAAGAGAATTCAACAGGCCAGCACAAACATCTTGCACTTCAAAATGGGTGGCAAAGTAATGAACTTGGTCGGAGTGGCAATTCTTCCCTACCATTAATCAGGTTTCCTTTTTGTTACAGTGTACCTCCTGTTTCTCTCCTGCCAAATTCGCACTATGAGGAAATCATGTCTGCCTTTGGAGGTAAAGGATACTTTGTTAAAACACCAGAAGAATTGCAGAATGCTCTGAAAGCAAGCCTGAGTGACGTGCAAACACCTTGTCTTATAAATGTAATGATTGATCCACAATCTGACAGAAAGAAACAGGTATGTATATGTTTTCCTTTGTTTATCTACAAGCTTCATGTTGGTGAGCTTCTGAAAACCTCAGGAACTATCACTTTAACCACAGAGAAGGCAGAGATAGTTGCAAGGCAGAAAGATTGTATTTAGAGTTGGAAGATGGGAGAATGGGTCATTTTATACCATGCCATCTGCTTTCCTTATTATTTGCTTGTTTGAGGTTTTTTTCCTGCATGGGTCGTTTTTAATGCATAGTGTCCTTAATGACTGTTTCCAGAATTTAAGTTTATTCCTTTTCATTCTTGACAAAATGAGATTAAACATTTTTGAGCAATCCTTATGTACCGTGACTTCCATCTGGTAGTTAGTTAACTGTTGCTCTTACTCTTTGCCATTCTGATATAGTTTTTATTCTGTGTTGGTTTGTTTTTTTTGCTTCCAGGAATTTCCCTGGCTAACTCGTTCTAACCTGTAGTAGAAGAGGAAGATGGTGGTGGTGCAAGACAGTACATTAAATAAAACTGAATTGGATTCCAGAAGTGGAACTAATACAACTGTATTTTACATAGGCATTGGAATAAAGTGGTATTTTAGAACTGCCATTAGAGGAATCTTTAAATGCTGAAATTAAGTAATTGTAAAATGAGAAAGACACGTATGAATGTGTACCAGGCCTTCTAGCAGATTGTGCAGAAACACTGATGATAAAATTACATCGGTTTTCTTTTACTCAAGGTAATACCCATCATTTGTGAATTAAAATCTTGAATGTTCTGGATGAACAGAATAAACTGAGTGGTTTATGCTGACTGAAACATGGAAGTCTTTGACTATAGTCTGCAACTATAGTAGCTTCATTTTTAACCAACCACCTACATGCTACTTGTTGGAGACTTTGTCCTCTAAGGAACAAAACAAAGCATCTTCTTATGCAGAAGTCCTGCTTGCCCTCATTATGTGTCAAAGCCCATTGTATTGATAGTAGCTTCCTAATTTTACAGACACTTTTTGAACTTCTACTAAATGTAGAAGTAGTGTATTCAAAATCCAGACTTACTCAAGGGCTGCGTTTCTGTCTACTGAATTTGCCTTTGTTAACTGGGACTTACGGTGCTTGTTGGAAAATAAATTCTTAGATTTTTGTTTGAAGCTTTTCTCTTCACAAAAACACCATCATCCCTATAGATTGAAAACATGGCTGTATTTATTAGTGATATTTCCAGGATTAATAGATTATAAATCAGAAGTATTTTTAAAAAAAAACATTACCACCACCAAAACAACATCAACAACAAGCCCACAAAAGAAGTCCCAAACCAAAACAAAATAAAAATCCCTTGCCAGAGCAACAACAACAAAAAAGTATTGCACTGAGGCAAAATGTTCATTTTGGCTGGCATCACAAAGCAACCACCAGCATTAATGCTATGGCTGGCTAATTATGCAATAAAGGTTCTTCATATAATTTTCTTACTGTGTAGAAATCCAGTGTCCATCTTACACTGACTGTGATGCAGCGGCAACATTTAAAGCAGATAATTGGCCTACCTGAGGTTCTGTCTACTTTTTCTCTCTATTTTTATCTGATTTTGCATCTAACAATCTGACGTAGAGCTCAGACTTTAAAAGTGGAGTAGTTCTTTCTTTATGCTTCTGTCATGGTCTGCAGCAACTGCTATTCAGGATACTGCTGAGCAGATTACGTTATATTTACATCTGTTCTTAAATTCACTGGAAGGTTCTTTGTTCTTACCTGCGCGAAAGGGTAAATTCTGTCTCTGATTTGGGTTTTGACTGCCTTGTTTTCTATTATTCCATTGACAGTATATGTTAGTTAGCTAGTGGAAGGCACTTGGCTGACCCAAGGAAGAGAGGACTGGACTGGCAGGGGATCATGGCCTACATAAAGGTTTGTTGTAAAGGTTTGGCTTGTTGGTTGTTGCACTTGAGTCTGGGTCTGGCACGAGGCCACAGATTACTGTTTGGCTGGAATGTCTCTGCACACTACAACAAGAAGATCATATCTGACATGAGCAAGGGTACCACAGTCTGATTAGAGGTACTACTGCTTCTTACACGTGTGGGAATTAGGAATAGCCATGTGGCACTATAAATGCTTGAGTCAAAAAAGGTAATATCCTTAGGGAGGGCAAGGATGTGCAAAAGGATAAAATCCTAGAATGGATATAACTCACAAATGTAAGACTGCTGAAATACAGAGGTACTGTGCGCTCAGGAGTACTCTGCAAAGAATCTGGAACAATGTTGGATCTTTTCATTAATTTTGTTTCATTCTTCTTTTTGTCTCTTGAATTGATTTTGATATGTTGCAGTAATTAAACAATATCTGTTATGATGGTATAAAATATCTGTAAGAGTTAATGCTGGAACTGACCACAAGGGAGATAATTTGCATTGGATGAGCAAATGCATACATTCTTGTTTTATACTTGAAAATTAATAAAAAGTAATTTTCATACTGTTTCTTCTTTAATAAGAGTATTTGAATTATGTCAGCATTTTGTTTCAGCTCTTGGAAATCAGCTTATGTTGGATTTCTAGAAAAGTTGTTGAATGGTTACAATAACAAGCACAATTCCTTTTAATAAGTCAAGACACGTGGATAATGGAAAGTAAAGAATTGAAGCTGGGGGAGATGATAACATAATGCATAACATCAGTTTTGGTTTAATTGAGCTTTTAAAAAGCTAAAAAAAAGATTAACACTGCATTTCTTATTACTTTAAAATAGATTCAATAGTGTGATAAAATTACATTGTCATGATTAAGGTGTTTGAGATGAGAGATTTCCCTATAAAACCAAGGAAAATGAAATCTATGCTACTTTGTTTATTTATCTTACCTGCTTGATATTTTACATAGTGGAGTTGTTCCAAGAGTAGTGTTAGGCAAATGAAAGTGTATGAAAGAGAACAGTTTCAAAGGTAGGACAGAAACAAAGTATCTCTGAAATGTCCTAAGTGTCTTCAAAGGAGAAAAAAATTGCAGGTGTCAAGTCTGAGAGAATGCTGACCCATGTGGTTTAGCCAGCTCAAAATTTTCCTTCAAGGCCAGAACATGGAATTAAAGGTATTGAACTCAAGACTCAAGACACCAAACTCAAGACAAAGGAAATGCCTGGACCTCAGCTGAGTGAAGATGATTTAGAAGATGTACTGAGTGTAATTTACTGAGACATACCAGGAGTAGTGTTTAAATAAGATGCAAATCTGAGTCTCTTCATGGATTTCAGGTAAATAAAGAATACTTGAAATTTTGTTGTATGTGTTACAGGTGACCTCCATCAATCATTAGTCTAGTTCCTGTGAAAACTTTTCTTGCAGAGGCCTGCTCAGTTCATGTGGTTGGGAAGCCCAGAAGTTCAGGCCAGCAGCAACTTGTCATCTTCAAAGAGAAATGAAAGGGATTGAAACCTGGCACCTACAAGTGCTGCTGGAAAAGTATTACAGAGTTATCCAAAATCCAGCAGGTAATTTCATTATGGAGCCAGAGGTGAAACCATCAGCAGCCACAACAAAATGGCCTGGTATGAGGAATAAAGTTTGTTACTGTCTCAGCACCTCACAAAATAGCGTAAGGTGTTGCGTATGTGTTCCTGCCGCCCCTTGGTGTGCTCAGCTTGCTAACAGGTTTAGTTTACAGCAATTACAAACTTCATAATAATTTTGTTTCACCTTTAAGAATTCCGTAGACTGACTGCCCTGTGTACATTTGGGTGTATGGCGTGTCTGCTTGCCTTCAGTTGTTATGGCAATAAAGCATGTATCCATTTTGATGACAAATCAGACGTGTATTTGGTCTGGCTAGAATTGATTTTAAGCACTCATAAAAAAACCCAACTATACTTCAAGCAAGCAGTAACTCTGCTTCATGTGTGCTACTCTGTACCCACAAGCAACAAGCACACACTGGCTGTAAGCTGTAGTGAAATTAAGAAATGTGTCTTTTGCCCTGGCTACATCATTCCTTTATATGTTGTAATAAAAATCCCCATTGTGGCTCTTTTTATGCTATTTAAAAAGCTTGGTGGCTGTGCTTAGTAGAGAAAAGAGTGCTTGGCCCTCCTCTTAGTAATGTTCTGATTTCAGACCAGCTATCCAAGCTGATCTTCTATATGACATACAGGCAGTGTGACTTCTATTGACTCATTTACTTAAAACTGAATATTGTAATGAATAAGAAACAGCTCTTCTGAAGGAGACATTTGCTTTTTCTTTTGATGGTTTGATTGAAACCAGATGGGCAAGGTTTAAGATGTCCTCAGAAAAGCAGACCCTTCCAGTTAATTATGACACGTACTGATATAAATGAGAATTATTTCGGTGTCTGTTCTTTCCAGGAATCCCTAAGTTGCCTGAAATAAGTAAGTGGCAAAATAAGGAAGAGAGATTAATAGAATGACAGTTTGCTTTCTTCAGTCAGTATTCTGAGACATTTTGGTTCTCACCAATTTTTTCAAGGGAGTGATAGAGGAAACAAGGAAACACAGTACTGAAAATGTTGGGTAATTTAATCTGGAATTCTTTTCCTTTTTGTCAGCTATAGGATGTCTGAACAATCCAACTAGCAATTATTCATTTAATACCATGGGTCAGATCTAAACTGGATGCAGAGAAGGGATGCTTTTGAAGATGGGATATGAATTGCTGTGTTTTGGTGCTGAAGAAATGGATTTGCAATTTTAGGAGTTTGTGAATGACTGGACACAAGAATGTTGGCAGTTTAGAACATGTTTGCACATAGCTGATAGATTTCCTCTGGTACGTCGTACTGGTAATGCTACCACGTGTGGAAGGTAGGAGACTCAGATAAACCTTTTTATATCTCCAGTCTACACAGCAACACAAGTCTTTGTGGCTTTTGCTTCCAGAAAGCAATCACTGTTCCTGGCCATGAATTTTGTGCTGTTGCAACGTGAAACTTTGCATAATCTGCAAGCCTACCTGAGAACACTGTTGGGCAGAGAGGCCCTTTTGTTCTCCTATGGCTATGGCAGGTTTGCCTACCTCTGCATCACCTTGCAGCTCTAGTAGTGATGCAGTGTTGACATACACTCAGGCAGTCATCCAATCTGGAGCTTCACAATGTCTGCATACAAGTCCCTCTTTAATGAAATCAGCACATTAATTATATATTTAAAAACTTGCACTTTCTTAAGTGCTTGAAGAACTTTTCTTCTGTCTCCTTTGCACTGTCATTAAGATAATGTGCATGTATGGCATTTCATAAGCCTTGGTGCTGGGAGGTGCTAATACCAGTACTGGTGGACTTGGCAGGCACACCTCAGGTTCCAGCCAAGGCAGTGCCTTCTTCTTAGAGCAAGGAGACATGGCTGCTGGGATTTAGATATGAAAGCCCCTTTAGCCAGGCCATAAACCTGCTTGGTCTCCAAAAACAGAGATATCATTTAAGTGCTCAGAAAATGAGTAAAAATCACGTTAGGAAAATTAATATTTCAGCCCTATGAGGGTTTTAAAGCTACTGCACCTAAGCAGCTAATGCTGGGCCTCATTCTATTTAGTTGAAATTGGTGAGATCTTATTACTGATTTTAGTGTAAGATCTGTTTTTTTCGAAGTTTTCTTCCCTGTGTGCCAGGTCGCCATTTGGTAAGGATGTCTTAAATCTAAACAATGGAAACTTCAAAAGTAGGACTTTATAATGAAAATGCTAGTGCAGCTTTAATTACAGTTCCCTGATTCTGCAAAAGGTGCTGGGAAAATGCACTTGCCTAGTTTAAGTAGGTTCAGTTTTCCTGTGTTTGGAAGATGACAACCCTGACATCCCAGTATGACTGGGGTGGGGCAGTGCCCAGCCATTTTCTATGGCTGCCACAGTAATGGTGTGGCCTGGGCTTCAAAACTTGAAGCACTGTATAAAGACAAAGCTTCTCCATTTCTAGCCTGACCCAGCACCTCTTGAAATCAGCATGAAGTTTTTCATCAGCTAACATAAACAGGGCAGTTTTAAAAAGTGGATGTGGGTGTCCAGCAGCTACAGTGCCAGAGAAGTCTCATGTGTTCTGCTTCACTTGTGGCTGTCCATTTGCTTAAAAAAAAAAAAAAGAGAGAGAGAAAGAAAAAGGAAACCAGCAAACGAATCTGGTGACATACTGCTACTTCCTCCTCTTCTTCTGGGACCTGTGTCTTTACTTTTTAATGTTGTTCTTTTGTCAGGCCTTTGGATAAACCCATGAGTGTGTATCTACTACTGCTCCCCAAGTGGATTCAGCAGCTCTGCTCCTGCCTTTGCATTCTGCAAAGCAGAGGGTTCCTAAATAATTAGTGCCCAGAGCTATCCAGAAGAAGAGAGAAAAACAGGGATGGGAAAATGAGGCATCATACTGTTTTAGAGAAAAGGTATCTGAAGCCTTTTCAGGCCCTGATTTGGCAAGGCATCTATGCACATGCTTCATTTCAGGAGCAGCTTCATTGATTTCACTCACATGCCTGAGGTTACAATCGTGATTGTTTTCCTGAATCAGTGGTGCTCTGGCCACTTATCTGATAGAGGTCCTCTACAGAAGAACTGCAGTGCCTTTTATAAGGGACATTCTCCTAGGTGTGTGTGGTGTGTGTGTGTGTACTGGTGTTTGGATCTGTGCTTACTTGCATCTTAATGGTGTAATGGGCTGTACTGCAGCATGAAAGTGTGCAGCTCTCTGGAATGAAGAGTCCTGAGAATAGGGTGAGCATTAAAACAATGATGTTGCTTTTTTTTTCCCTTCAAAAATATTGACAGAGAAAAAAAGAAGATTGTGCTTTGTGGTGTTTAATTCATCTGGCTCTTTGGCAAGCTAGATGATAAATCACTTAAATTAGGATTGTGAAAGCCAATTACTGCCAGATATTCCTCTGTTCTCCAGCAGCACTGCAGTGATACTAGTGCAAGCAGGGAGTTCTGCAGTCCTTTACTAATAGAAGTAAATAACAGCAATAGACAATCCAAATAAAAATAAGATAAAAAAGATAATCCTGCACACTATTTCTGTGTCTTCTAGATGTAAATACCAAGAACAGGCTGGGTTATGGCTGTAACTTGTTTGTGATTCACTGTCCTAGGATGTTGAGGGCTAGTTATCTGTTCGCATACTAGTTACTGTAGATCTCAGTTGACCAGGACTCCAGCTGTCAAGGCCGTTGTCCACAGGATTTCTATGGGCATCTTCTTTTTCCTGTGGAACATCTTTCTATGAATAATTCTGAGATTTGGCATGTTTCTCCAGGATTTCCAAAACCTGCCAATCCTGGATGTGTCTCTTTTTTGTAGTATGCATGATGAGCGCATCTCATCTAAGAAGCATCATGTGGTCTTCATGGAGATCCAGCACAATAAGAACATGTTAGGTGTACTCTGTATGCACCAAGTAACCGTGGAGTACCCGAACATCTTGAGGAGCCATCAGACTTTTCATGTTTTATCAGGTTCATGGGATTCTTGCCTGTATAGATTTTTACAGTACATGCATGCATTGAAAGGAAGCATAGGCTTTCTCCATGTCTACCACATTATGTGTATGGACATAGTTCAGCCCTGCTGTTGTGCAAAGCTTTATGCAACCCATCAGCAAATGCTGAATAACATGCAATTTGAAAGGCGAGGTCTAGAACACATATGAAATGTAACAACTTTGTTGTTACAAGTCCACATGGGGTTCTTCTGATCACTTTGATGGAAGTCACTTTGAATTATCCCGTAGTCCTTATTCATGTCCTTCACTCTTTTGTTCTGTAGTCATCAACAGAGAAAGAAATGTATGCATGGGGATTACTCATAGTAGTAAAAAAAGTAAAGGACTAAGCCTTTGAAATAAGTCTAAAAGTGCAAAGTTAAAGTTTCGAGATGAACTTTCTAAAAGTGGGGTGATAGCTAGTCTGCTCTGGTAACAACTGACTCTAAAGAGGATAAAAATAAGTTGGCTTCCGTAGCCAGTTTTGCATTTCTGCAAACACAGAGCATAGAGAAAAGAGGAGGCCAGAGGGCCACTGCTTGTTGGGCAACGTGTAACATCCATTAAGTGGCTAATTTTAAAAAAAGGTGTTGCTTTTGGAAGTTGGATGCCCTGCCATCAGTGTCCTCCTGTTCATCCAGTGGGTGGCAATCTGAAGGCTGACTAGCACTGGCTTGCCCTTAACTGGCCACCTGCCCTGTGTCGTGGTAGCCAGCCGGGTGACTGGCATGAGTGGAGCTGGGGAGTAAGCCAGAACTTCATGGTGTGGTTGAATTTACTTCACTGCACAGTTACTGGCTCTGTTCCTATATGGGCTTCTGAATTAAATTTAAATACACCAGCAAGGAGATGATGAAGCCATTCATTGGTTTTCTGCACTTATTATCTTTTTTGCTTCAGAAGCTGCCTTTGTACTTTAAATAGTACAATCTCCCAAGGTAACTTCAGCTGTATTGTCATAGTATTAAATCTAAATTCTGGGTGTAACTGATTCAGGTGTGCAATAGTGAACAGGTATTTTTATTGTGAAAAGCAATTGTTGCTAAATAGCTATTTAACAAGGAAAACATAATTACAGATAATCTTTTCCATCTCCCACGCTAATTGAATGGACAGAATTTTTCTGTACTACTCTGCAGACATAAGCTGTTTTTGTATTATTGCATTTACACTGGGTTGATGTTTTACCGTTGCCCGACTCAGCAAAAAAGCTTTCAGAGTTTTGAACTGAGGTGTCTCAATTATATGTTGAGTATTTCAACAGAACAAGGGACAATGGTTTTAAACTAAAAGAGGGTCGGTTTGGACTAGATATAAGGAAAACATTTTTTACAAAGAAGATGGTGAAACAGTTTGCCCATAGAGGTGGTGGATACCCCATCCCTGAAAACATTTGAGGTCATGTTGAACGGGCCTCTGACCAACCTGATCTCATTGAAATGTCCCTGCTTATTGAAGGGTGTTAGACTAGATGACCCAAACTATTCTATTATTATCTTTGTCCTTCTAACCAGAATTGTATTCATACAAGAATTTGATGATATTTTAACTATATTCATTTTACCTTGGCTTGTTGATGCAGTACCTGCCAACCAAAAGTGGATAGGGCTGGCAAGACGCCTTCTTGTTCATAAGTGTTTATTAATTCCTGCATAAAAAAAAAAAGGTTCATAAATTCTCTTTACATGTTAGAGTCATGAGTTGATTCTTCCACCCACTTCCAAGTGCTAAAGTCAAGGTTGAAAAGGTCAAGCAGCAGCTAGTTGAACAGGTAAACTGTGCTGGCTATTTTATTGCTTTCCATATTTATCAGCTTTTGACATTTTTAATTGCTATGGCATCTACCCAAAACAGGTTGATACCCTGTGATAAAACTGTGAGGTCCTTATCTTTGAACACTAAACTCCAGATGACACTTGGTGTTCTGGGGTTTTCACTGTGGAAAACTTTTTCAAAGTCAAGTCCTCAAAACCTCCTGTTCTCACTTAGGCCATAAGACTCAGAAAATACTGTGTGAAGACTTTGCTGTGTTTCTTTCTTCACTAATGCTATCTAAAATAGAAATACTGCCAAAGCCACTGTATTTCCTTTCTATGTTTTATATATATGTATTGTATATTTGTATTTCCATTCACTCCTGGTATCTGAGTAGCAATTCTAGGTGAGACAAGAGTAAGAACTATGCAGAATATATTACTTCACTTTATAAATTATTTCCCAGAATATTTTAAGTATTTTTATTCCCAAATATTTATGGGATCTTTGCCAGTGGTTGCATCGTGAAGTTGCATTAATGTGGGGTTTTGCTACACCACCAGCAGCAGCTGCAGAGAATGCACAAGAAAGAAAAGAAGATCCTTTGTTATTGATTGCTGTTTGGAGGATAGAGGCAAGGACTTATCTCAGAGAACTGGCCTTACCTACCTGGTGCAGAGCTCTCTGAAGGGACCAGAAACCTTTCATCAGCTTAGTGAGCCCATGGGAATAGCTGGAGGAACGCACTGCTTGACCGAGCAAGTTCACAGATGTCAGATAGCTCAGGGCCTGGAAAGCACACATTTGTCAAGTTTCTTGTGCCAGACTCTCTCTGCTACATGACACTTCCTCTTGTCAGGATTCTCCCTATCACATGCACCAGTGCCGTGGAGGTCAGAATCAAGCTGGGTAACCAAGTGTGCATCCTTGTCATCCAGCGTGAATGCCAGTTTAGCACGGAGTGTCACTCTGGTGCACTGTCACCTGACGAAGTCAAAAGCAATAATGCCACAACTATTGTCCATTTTATTCCCAATGTATTTTGTTCTTCTCCTGATGAAACCATTAGCAGCCTTGCCAGCAGTCTCAGCCAGTAAAGCCAAAACCTTAACATGAGAGAAAACTAAACACTGGGCTTGCACATGGCCTGGGTTGCTGCCCTGTAATGGGAGCTTTCCACTAAAATCTGAGTCAATGAACTACTGCTACATCATGAAGAAGGGGTCTCTTGTATGATGAGGGCTTGTCATGATAAACTTCCCAAGAGCCATTCCTTTCCCTCAGAGATGCAGTATGCCAAGAGAAATTAGGGCATTTCCTTAATCCATGGTCACCTTGGTCAAAGTAGAGAGAGCCCAAACTACTATCTTCACCAAAAAGAGCCAAACACGAAAAAGTAACAGACAATGGAATAAAGTTGATTAAATTAAAAAAGAAATTCTGTTATCCAAAGTGTTGCAGTACTAGAAAGAGATTTTAGAAATTATTATGGTTATATTAAGCATGTCCTTTAAGGATAAAAATATATAAGGCAGATGTGATTGTTCCTATCTAACCATTGGCTTTAGAAAGACTTTGTTAATGTTTGCAGTGTCTTGGAAGTAACAGCCAAGACGGTTTAATCAGAATTGTGGAAATACATCACTTTGCTCTTTAGCGGACTTAACAGCCAGGGGTACATGTCATCATCTCTGTCAATGAGTACTTTTCTTAAATGAAGAAAAAAAATAATTCTGTCATTAATAAAAAATATTTTCATGTTTGTCTTGGGAGGGAACAATGAACAGTGGGCAAAGAAAACCATCTGGGAGAGAGTAATGATGTTTTTCACAGTAAAGGATGTGTATCTGATTTTCACGGAAACCACTGTCAGATTCCAGGCAGAGAGGAGGATCTCTCTGCTAGTTATTCAGAGGGCACAAAGTAGTCTGCAAAGCCCTGTGAGTTGCAAAAAGGCACAGAAACACCAAACTTCTGCACAGGTAGCAAGGGCACCTGCTGCTTTTTGAAGAGTGGGAGGTTTGTTTTCCTCACACAGTGCTGTGTAGTGGGTTGACTGACACCACCCGCGGGGTTGATAGCGTTTCACTTAACCCATTATGGCACATGTATTGTTTCTTCCACCTGTTGCACCCCATCAGTAGTCTCTGTGCAGTCCTACAGTGTCTGGCGCTACCAGTGGTACTGTCATTTTCACTTAAATCCTAAATAATAATGTGTTTATCGGTTTGTGAAGCCTTTGTGACATCCCTCACCCCGGGCTGCACTCTGTACATGAATGCAGCACTCATAGCTACTAGGGATAAGCAGATGTTAGGTCACTGCTCATCTCTCTCATTAAGACAATTAGTGACCTGCAGAAGATGATCAGTCAGGGATTTTATCCTTCTCGATGCCAGTATCTGGTTGCCTGCACTGAATGATGCTGTTTATAGTCCAGGTTTTAATTTCTCCCATTCCTGCTCATCATTATTATTATCCAAAGTGCATTTTTGCTTCCGTTAGCTAAACCAGAATCCCCCATGCCCCGGTTTTAGCAGCTAATGTCCACAATAGGGGCAACTGATCCAGCACAGGAGTTAAATATAACCATGTCTAGTGTAAGGAGAAGATTTAATGGGAAATGGTTGGCATTCTTTCTTCCTAAAGGCGCGGGGAGGGAGGGGGGAGAGAAAGAGAGAGACGTACACACACAGACAGACACACGCATCCCATAGCGAGGGAAGAGGCAGAGAGCAGGCAAGGCAGAGAGGCAGTGAGGGTAGAGAGAGAGCCAGCCCAAAGCAGCCTTGCGCCTCCGAGCTGGAATCTGCCAGAGCCCAGCCAGCATGTTGGTCCTCAGCCTGCTTGTCTGGGGACCTTACCTGCCGCTTCTCTTCTGCTTTGCTTTATCTCAGACTGCGTACGCTGACAATGTCTTCTCAATTTCAGCAGGTAAATTGCTTTAAGTCTTGTTGCTTTTCCTTGCTTGGAGCACTCTGCACTCTGATCCTTGCACTTCTCGGTGACTGGGAACACAGGAGAAAAAATAAATACTTCAAATTGCAGTTCTTGGTGGAGGGGTTTTGCACTGCAAACCTGTTCTGCCACATGCCAGGACATTTTGTTGCTTGGTGATTTTGCTTTTTGCTTCATAATTTCTGATTTTAAACCCCTCCCTTCCCTTCCCTGTGAGAAATAATAGACAAGATCCTCAGCTGCTCTAAAATGCTTTTTTTCCATTGGCTTCTGTGGTGCTGTGCTAATTCATGGATCTGGCCCAATTAGTGTATTACTTGCATATCTGCATGTTTCTTTCTGTTTTGGATGAGTTCAAGTAGATTACAGCAGGGGAAAGAAAATTAATCTCAATGTATATCTGCTTCTATAAATAAAGCCCTGACCTCAATGAGCGCTGCTGGAGTCCGACTGGGTGTTAGCAGAATAAACATCATCTGGCTCTGGCTGTGACACTAACAAATACTGGATGACTTACATAGCAAACAAGAGTCCACTGCATGGAAAATCCCTGCTAGGCAAAGACAAAACAAATTAGTTGTCAGCTGAGGCAGGGCACTGGAAATCCCTCTTACTAGATTTTACGGTTTCAGCAGCAAGACTTTCCTGAAGTCATGTTCTGTGTGAAGGAAGGGGAAGGCTGGTGAGGGCTGTGACTCCATCTCTTCTTTGAGGAACTTCCACCAATTTATGGCAAATTGCTGTCTCCCACCTTCTGTCCGTTATTCTGTATCTGTCAATAGAGGTGCTTCTGACTAATGTCCTGTATTCCTGCCGTGTTAGATTTGAGTTGGTTCAGCTGAGATCTGTAGGTAAAGGCCAGCTATACCTACAGACCTTGCCCATGGTTTTCACAGTGACCAAAGGCACATATTTTAAGTCTGTACATAAAGTCAACCTTAAACACGAGTCTAAAGGCACACAGCCTTTCTTGTTCTCTCACCTCTCTGGTGTGTCCACAGAGCCAGATGGTTTACATTCAAGGCACTTACAAGGGAAGGGTGATCAGGAGGGAAGCTTCTGTGAGACCATAGGTTTCTGCACTAAGTAACATGACCTCTTCTAGGGATTTTTAACTAATATTTTAAAATGTCCAGGGCCAGTACACTGTATTTCACTCCCAATGGCTTGGGCAGTCCATTCATTTGAAGATACTAAAGTATTAAGATTCTGAGGGCCACAAGGGCAATCCCTTGGAGAAAAGCTCTATAGCATTTAATAATGCAGCCATTACGGTTCTGTAATTATTTTAGATAGCTTTTAAGATAACATCTAGAAAAGCCTAATGTTCAAAGAAGTACACACTTTAGTAACAATTTAATGCTTTTTTCCCAACCTTTAGGAACTATCCACTTTTTTTTTTTCCACTAAGCTCTGTAGGATGCCAGAAAGCATTTCTATTTTTTCTCATTTCTTTTCAATGGGATATGCTTTTTCCATTATGTTGAGATTAGTAAACACTGAGGTACAGGAATCATCATGATTTATTTTCTCTGATAGACTCCAAGTTGCTTTGCAATATTATGTAAGTCATTAGACCTCAAAATTTGTTTTGAAGAACTTTATGTTTAATTTGACACTTGTAGATGCCATGCAAACAAGAATTTGATGTTTCCATCACCTTGTCCTGTGATACACACCTCTGTGTCTGCAGAAGCCTTTTGAACTGTCCTCTTAAAAAATAAGTGTTCAACAAATAACCTGCCTCTTAGAAGAGAAAATACTTATATTCTCTGTTGAAACCATAGTAGAAGAGGCAAACATGAAGAAAAATGCCAGACTCTGCTCTTTGCAGTGTTTTCCATAGCTCTGCCATGGGGGCTTGTCTGCGAGAGACCCCGGGGCTCCCCAGCCAGAGACTGCCATCCTCCGTGGCTCTTTCCTCCTCCATCCCCACAGGCCAACATCTTCTGGTTTCAGGCTCAGAGAAGGTGTGAGCCCCTTGAGGAGACCTGGTTCCCAATGCAGCAGTTTGGGCAGGTGACCGCCCCATGTTCTGCTCTATGGCAAAGCCCCGCACTGTCCTCTTCGGGCCAAGACACCAAAAATCGCCTTTATACCCAACAAGCTCGTGGTGAGGCTTCTGCCACAATTGTATTGTCAATGGTTATTTGATGATAAGTGGAAAAAATAACAGCTGGCAGATGATTCAGTCATAATCCCACAACCACAGGGCTGGATTAAGAGATATACTTTGGGGTGCTCTTGCATACCTGTGTGCCATTATTATATGTTAACTGGGGCTATGAAAAATTACTTTAAAAAGAATTCATTTAGTGCTTTGGTTGCATCTGCGTTTTAAAAATTTTTTCAGAAAATAGCAATAAATTCTGAATTTTCCATGTGGAAATCTCACAGTGAGTACAGAAGGTGAATTAATTCCATGTACATTCTCAGTTATTTCACTGGTTTCTCAAATGTTCCCTGACTGTCCACTGAGTCAATTATTTGTATCTGGCACCAGGATGTAATTTCACATTTAAAGAATGGATTTCAGCGCTGCACTTGCAAATTCTGAAACTAATCACATTTAACAGTGAGGATGTTTTTAAGTGATGACTTATCTTTCCTATAGCTGGGAAAATGCAGTTGGGTATTTTCCAAGTGTGTCTGAAAACTTCTGGGCTAAAAGTACTTTTATTTCTGTCCTCACACATCTTTGCATAGCAACAGGTCACACATAAAGAGGTTTACAGGTCACAAAGCAGTAATTAGAAAGCAGAGGTAAGCAACCAGTAGGATTGGAAAATATTTGTAGAATAATTGGGGAAAGAGGAATAATCTGGATTTTTTTTTACTGCCAGCTCCACCTTATAGTCCCATCAGCCTCAAGCAACAGTGCCTCCTTGTTTCTGGAAGTATTTTGAATGTCATATCAGTTTCTGGAATGACTTGTCATGTCAGCTCCAAAGAGTAGTCTGGAGTATCATTTTTTTAAGAAAATGCTTCAGAGAATAATATTACAACGTGCTTAACTTGTGACTCTGTTCCATGTGGCAGCAAAGAGCCCCAGGGGTGGGTAGCTCAACCCATGGAGACAGCAGGTTTCTTTCCAAGCTACCCTGGCATATCCCACCTGCCATATCCCACTACAGTGTTTGTGTTGTCATTTACAACTTTTTTTCCTAGCTCTGCTGAAGTTCTTGAACTGTTGCACTCATGTGATGAAAACTAGGCATGAGTTCTATCATCGTTTTTAGCAGGGCTCCATGAACGAGTCTGTACCTTGTAAGAAACAGCCTGAAGGAAGCCACCTTCCAAATTCAGGTAGTAGAAAGACTCTCTCCTCTCTACCTCATTCCTTCTTCTCCCCTGTTCTCCTCCAGGCCCAAAGTTTCTGAGTTGTTTCAGAGAGTATTTAAATTACTAGCAGCAGCCGAAGTAGGAGCACCTCATCTCAGTGCTTCTTCTGACCCGGACTGCCTTTTATGCATGCCACAAATGCATCCCTTGATTCAATTTTCTCCCACAATCAATACTGATGCATGGAAAGAATATGGCTGATCAGTTTAAAAGAACTCAATGCAATGGTAACATTGGAGCAGTATTGGCAGTATTCCTCACACTTTCTTTGCCTTTTTTCCATTTTCCTGAAGGAAAGGAACATCGTGTCTCACTAGGCATGAGGTTCAGCCTCTTTGAGTCAGAAAGGTGTTGTATTTGCAACCAGACCTTGTGTGACAGAGCTGCAGAAAACAGTTCAGTTTTCATGTGGATCAGCACTGCTGGAGCCATGGGGATGGGCAGCGTGGGTTGGGAAGAGGAGCTGTGCAGGGTGACAGCCTCAGCTCGGCAGTGCAGGGAAGAGACCTCAGTAGCCACTGTGGTGCTATTCTGTGGGGAGAGGGTATTGTGCATTTGTGAGATGAACAGTAGAGAGAACACAAAAACAAGTGTTCCTGACATTGAAGGAGTTGGGATCCCAGTTGTCACTCTGTAAAAGGAGTATTTGACCCCATCATCAGTGTTTGGGTTTTTTTCTTTCTAATGGAACAACCTGCAAGAACCTTAAATATTGTCAAAATGGACAGCAGAGATGTCAGGTGTATAGTTTTTTGTTTCTAATAAGAGTAATTGTAAATATTTATTTATGTAAAATCACAACAGAGAAAAAAAATCAAACCGTTTGCCAGAGAAAGAAAGATGCAGAAGGAATTTAAAATAAGACCAATATTAAACACTCTAAGACTTTGAAAAGGCAGCAGCCAGAGCCTGGTGGAAAAACGGCCCAAAGAGTGATTAGCCATCAGAGGTGAATCTTTGAGGGGCAAAAATATCAGCCCAGAGAATGAAGCCTGGCTCTGCTCTGAAAGTCAGCATGGACCCAGGAGGTGCCCAGTGTCCCCATGTTGTCGGTCAGTGGGTTTCTCATGGAACACATGTAAGCAGGAAAGCTGTGGTTAGATTAAAATTCCTGGTGGAAATGAGCCACTGGCAAAGGCCACAGCTTCATGAGGAGAAGGAATGTGAAGTATCATTGGCCATAAGAGAGAGGTCACCTGGCTATGGATCTGCCTAGCCCAAGGTCTTGGGGCAGGGCATTTAAGAGCTTGCTAGTTCATTGGCAACTCACAGAAACCTGAAAGGGAGGCAAAAGATTCTCTCAGTAGAATCTCTGTTAAAGCTGAGAGTAATAATAACCTTGGGATTGGCTTGCTAGCCCAAATGAGTGGCTGTGAAGACAAGCCAAAAGAAGGGTTGTGTGATGGTTACCCTTCTAAGCTGATAAAGAAGGCTGTGCCTGAGCAGCCTCTGCAAAAAGGCTTGGAAAGTCAAGTATGGTGTCGTTACTGTTGCTTTAATTAAATGGGTCTTTAAAATAAACACAGTTAAAAGAAACAATGGTTTGACTGTATCTGTGTATTTTCCCCTGGTAGATACGACCTGTGAAAATCCCAGATTGTGTTTCCTGCTCAGATCAATTCATTTGATTCTCGGGGAAGAAGTTACCTTAGGATTCATAGACCCTTCTCTGGTGGTGTGTGCTGCAACACCTGCACTGAGTAAAGTGAGAGCAGGGCAGCCACACCAGTGCACGTCCTCTCTGTGGCTTCATGCCTGCATCCCCCTTCATGTCAGGAAGGGCAAAGGGAAGACTGATGTAATCCACAGCAGCAAAGGACTCCCCAGAGGTCCTGTGAAATTAGCAGTAGACCAATATGTAGAAGCCCACTTGGTCCTGTGGGTGAGGGACTAGGAAAGGACATCAGAGATAGCTCAGGAAATTGTGGCATTTGCCTTGCAGCAGTAAATAAAAATCAGAAGAGGGCACAGCCACTAGTAAGGAAGCTGGAAGCTACTTGGGACAAGGCTCCTCGAGTACAGCTTTAGTCTTCTATGAAGGAGGGGAAAGGGGTTTCTGACCTGCTTATGGCATTACTGGATGACAGGGTGCTCAGCTTGTCAAAAACATATCAGTGATAATACAAACGAAGGGATAGGGTTCAGTGAAATACTGCTTAAGGTATCATGAATGTTCACTTGTTCAAGAAAATGTGTTAAAAAGAACCATGCAGTCCCTGTGTTCCCCTGTTACTCCTGAGTTCATATTAAGGTTGACTTGGCTGGCTTCATGTGGTGAGCTGATGAGGGCAGAGGCATCCTGAAATAGAGAGGCCAGGTTTGATACCTGGACTCCTGATATACTGGAAGCTGAGACCACCAGAGATCACTTAATATTTTTTTTTTTATTTTATTTTATTTTATTTCCTGGGACAACATTGGTGTTACAAGTAAGGCAGCTGCCCAGCTTGAGACTGTGGAAGCTCCTCTAGAGACATGACCCAAGCAAAGCCAGTAGTTTTCAGGTGGTAGTTTGTGAAGTAAGGGGAGATGTTTCATCTAAAGCAGGCAGTGCAACAATTTTCTTCTACCCAGGGAAGTATCATTTTTTATTTTATTTTTAGCTTCTCAAAACTACAAAGTTAACAATTTTTTAGAAAAACAATTCAATACAGAAGGGTTTTTTTTTCTGAAAGGCAAGAGATTAAAATCAGCTGGGCAGGGAGTCTGTTGCAGTGAGGGAGTCATGAGAAATTAATCTAGACCCTGGCAGCAAACTTTGAAAGAGGAATTTGGAGGCTTTTCTCTGAAGTCTTACTGAGCACACAGCAACACACACAGTCTCGTAGGGATTGTCTGGGACTGTCTGTGCATATGGTTGGAGGAACATCAAAGTCACGTACATGTTTGTTCTGTGTCGGCACTAACAGATTATGGTCTCTCAGTTGCAGAAGGGTGGCACTGGTGTCTCTCAGCTTTGTTGCTGCTGATCTCACAGATAAAATGGGAGAGGACTGTGTGGTAGTGAATGACATATTGAAGTCCTTCAAGGCTGGTGCAGCAACCATCTTGCATTAATCTTAGGGTTTCAGGCTCTTGTACAGGTTATGGTAAATTCTTAGGCTTTAATACTCAGTATTTTTAATATTGCTGGTGTGACAAGCAGCTGAGTTTCATGATCTGATTCATAAAATGATTGAGATGAAATATTGTTGTTCACCAGGCTGGAATTCTGTTTCTGGTACTGTAACTAACTCATCCATGGATTTGGAGGACTGGCTTAATTTATCTGTGCCTCAGTTTCTGATGGATTGAAGGGGAATATATAGAGTTGTCAACGTTGTTTAGCAGTGTCTAGATCTCTGGATCTCTGCAAATGGAAAGCAATAAAAAGAAAATTGCTTGGAACAGCCCTGTTGTGGTTATTAGGATTTATGTAAGACATATTTATTTTATAAACCCATATTATAACCCATTGAAGTGTTTTAGGCGTCAGATTTTACTGGGATATTTCATTGTTTTGTGAGACTGGAATGAAGAGCCAACACAAGCAAATCCTCCTCTCTCTCTCTCTGTACTGATCTCAGAATTTTGCTTCTGCAATCAATCTGAGAGAACAGTATATAATCTTCTGGCATACAAACTGTCCTCATGTATGCACATACACGCAGATGAAAGGTCTGAAATGTTTGCATAGAGGGAGTAAAAGGCCTTTCCTTTGCTTAGGAATCTCATACTCCTTTGTTTTCCTGTGACCTTCCATGTCTGCAGTGTTTTCTAAGGCTGACCTGCAAAGATGCAGCCACCTGTCACTCACCAGCCAGGCTGCTCGGAGGCGCTGAGGGACGTGGGCTAAATATTAGTTAGGGATAGAGAACAGAGTGTCCTTGCTGCTCTGGCCAGGTTAATATCAAGATGCACTGTCCAGGCAGTGTGCCAGGGTTCGTGCTGTTGTCCCGCTTTTTGAACATCGACTGATTTTTAAATATGTATTTATTTATTTCTTTGTATTGTGACAGCTTCTGAGTGAGCACCAGCTGGTAAAGTACACATTACTGCTGCCACAGCTTGTATTCATACTGAGGAGTAAAAATGGAGCATTTTCAAATTTTTATGCGATATTCTTGGCTGTGGTAGTTTAGCGGTTGAACTTGATGATCTTAGATGTCTTTTCCAACTTAAACAATTCTATGATTCTATGAAAAGAAACTTGTAAGGTTTTGTCTGGATTTCTTAATTTTCTGAAATTAATTAATTTCTGGTCTGTTTTGCTCTGTACCTTAAAGACTCTGAAGCCCCATTTTAAGCAAGATAAAACTAGAAGCAGAGGAGAACTGCAACTCCATCTCTCATCCTGTAACTCCCATGGGAACTCCATGGGTTACCACCTCCTCCAAGCAGACACCATTACCTAAGTTGATGTATTTCTTTGGCAGATTTAATCTGGTTTCTAGGGAAAGATATATTTAGACCATCAGCTATAAAGCTGAAGTTCAAAAGGGTGCTGAGAGTCGCAGACTATTCACTAACCTGACTGTTCAGCCCAGCCCCAGGCACAAGCTGTGTTCCCATCTCTGCTTATACGTCCTTAAGGCACACTTTGGGTCACAAACCTTCATAAAACATGCTTTAAAGAAACATGTATTGTTAAGGCTGACACATATCTTTGGGGTTTTGAAAGAGAGCTCAATACCTGCATCAGCTCTGTAAATAAAAGATTTTGACCTATATGGCTCTCAAAAGGCACTTTTAACAAGTTCTTAAACTTTCCTAACTTAAAAGGGAAAAGTGCCTTAGTCAACTCTCAGTAGAGGTACAGATTGGTACTGAGGGGCTGCAGCCCCTGGCACATTGCTGTCCTTGCAAGGAGGGTAAGAGGATCATGAATGAATGACAACAAAGCAGATGAAAGTCTCAGTTTCAGCTGGACAAGCCCACATTAATTAACTGACTAGTCTGCCTAGCTCCTTCATTATTAATTCTAAGAGGCATCCAAGTGGGAGAAGCACCTGTGATGGGGTGACAGCTCTCAGAGGGCTCCCTCTAGCAGAGTCCTGCCTGTCACAAGCCGGGCAAGCCACCAGCACTGCCGTCAGAGTGAGAACCCTCTGGATAACAGCTCGGCTTCCCGTCAGGGCTTGCTGGATCAGTGTGGTCATAAATAGGAAGGGAAACACGTATTAAGTATCCTTTTCCTCTCTTGTCCTTTCCTCCTGGCATTTGGCCTACAGCTTTGTGATTTGAGGATAAAAGTAATTTTTGTAGTTTGTTGATGATGTTTTTTTTCAATGAAATCCTGTAAATCTGACTTGAACCCAAGGCAGGACTTCTCTGGAACCCCCGCTGCAGTTGGGACGGTTCCTAGAATTGAAGGTGAGCTGTAGGATCAGGTCTAGGAGGCCCAATAGACCTCATACAAGCCCCACTCTGGGGGACTTAGCTTGGATGAAAGCTTCTTTCTCTCTGGCTCTGTGTTAGACCATCTTAGATAAGAGTTCCCAAATTCCACCTATGGTCACAAGCAGTCTGCAGGAACGAAATGAAACAGCTCAAAATCTTATCTAAAATACATTGTTTTCTGAAGCAACCATTGGCAGTATACCCAGAGATTTATAAAGTCACTTTCTTGAACTAGATTAATTTATAGTCTGGACCATAAAAATAATTTCAAAATGGTAAATACTTTCTATTTTAAAGCTGACTATTGTAATTTTCATGTTCTCTTAAAACTTCTTAGATATTTAAAGCTTCTTAGACATTTCCTGGAAGTTTTTAATTTTGTTTTTCTTCTCTTACTGAATATGTTGACATATTCTTGACATTGGAGTTGTTGAAAGAGCAGTTTCCATATGAGATATATAAACACATGCTCTGTGTAGGCAGGGTCTTCATATTTCACAGAAAACTATGGCAGTCCTATTCTTGGGCTGAGATTTTTTCCACTGATGGGGACTGAACTATTCTGAAGCTGTTGTTTAGCAAACAAAGCTAACCTGGAGCCTAAAAATATGCATTGGATTTGCAGAGAGCTGGTAAGCCTGCCAGGGTAACCCTTTTGTGATATAAATCAAGGTAATACTGTAATGGTTGTACATCTTGGGGCTATCGCAGTTACTTAGAAAATCCATACCAGTGACATGTGGTACTTATTGGAAGACCAGCTCATACCTGTAGTCCTTTTGTGAATCACTCTTTTTTTTACTCTCTCTGCTGTCATATCACCTGTCATACCTGAGTGTGGGACGTCCTTGGGCCCAGGACCAGCCTTTTCTTAAACACTGGCTTGACAAATACACCTTCCAGAACATAGTCATGGTTACTGATGGAGCCCATGAAATATTAACTACCCGCATCATTATATGTTATATCCATCCTATATAGTATTATCTATATTGTTAATGGTATCTAATTACTTAGTATATAATAATAGCATCTATTAGAATGTAATATATATATAGTATCTATTATAGATAATAGTAGTATCTATTAATAATTAATTTCTGTCTAGTATCTATAGTAATGCTATCTATTACTATTACTGGTAGTTAGATTTTACTTGTTTCCACACTGAGATCAGTACCTGCTATCACTTTTTATATCAGCAAACCTAAAGTGGGTTTCAACCTGTGTTGCAGTAGTATTGGTGTAAGACTACAAAAACTGAGATCAGTGGCTAACCAACTTGGTTAGCTACAGTGTTTTTCTCAAACAGATTTGCAGAGTTCTGCTAAAAAGGAAAATCCAAATATTTTATAACCCAGGACTGGACTTCAGTTATGAAGACATGATAAGCATCATATTAGAGTTATAGATATACATCTATATTTAATTTTATCTTTACAAAATATTTAAAAAATATCTAATTTCTTTCTTTCTTTTTTTTTTTTTTAAGTAGCTATACAAACTGAAGTAATGCAAACCTTTTTCTATAGTGCCTGGTAGCGATCTCTTAGCAACTAAATCACATCAGGCCTGTTTTGATATTCTTATTCTTGTTGGATTATAATAATCCAGTTGAAATTTAGCCACATCATGCAATAAGGTAATACTAAGAAAGATTATACTGGAAAGTGAGCTAGAATAAAATAATAATCACACTTTATACCCTGCTAAATTACAAGCTGCCTTGTTTTTTAATAAGATGCTCCTTGGTGTCAATACAATTTGCTCAAATAAAATCCTGAAACTCAGACAAACACAGAAGTATCTGTGTTAAAAACTGAAGAACTTGGTTATAGCTGCATAAGAGTGACTGAATTCAGGTTAAGCCAATATAAAACTTAACTCTTTGTATCTTTGAATTTTATTCCTTGTGAGAGTTGAAGACAGGTCACTTAAACCTTGGCTACTTTTTTTTTTTACATAGGCATTTTCAGTATGTATTTAAAGTTTTAAATGTAACAATATATTTAATTTTCTTTACAAATTTTCTGCCTTTCTCATAAATTGACATTTTTGGCTGAATTTCAAACTTGTGAGGAAAAGCTGAGAGAGAGTCTTCATTAGGGACCCTCTCAGACTTTAGTTGACTCAGCTCTCAAAGATATCATCACAAATAGTGTCTTGATAAAGAAAAAAACTCTGGATGACATGGATTACTGCTGAATGCTGCTGAATCACACTCCTCTGGGCAGCTGTTTGTGCATCAGGACTGAGAAAGTGCCATCGCCATTAATGTGGGATGGCGAAACTGAGGTAATACATTTTCTGAGACATTTGAAAAACTAGGAGTATCTCTGTCCTTTAGAAGATTTCCCTTGCCTTGAGATGTGACTAATATCCAGCCTGCAATTGATTTGCATACAAATCTAGCAATTTTGTCAGGTTTGTCTTCCCAGAAACTTAATTTAGTGATTTTCTATTAATACCAGATACTTCACCATAGGCTTTTCTTCCTACTGTATTTGGCTCCCTGCCATGCT
Organism: Grallaria varia; assembly: GCA_013396735.1. Lineage (NCBI taxonomy): Eukaryota > Metazoa > Chordata > Aves > Passeriformes > Formicariidae > Grallaria > Grallaria varia. The sequence continues at coordinate 262,957 of VWZG01000904.1, forward strand.
TTGTTTCACAGACACCCATTCCAGCTGCCACTAGCCAGAGGAAGAGGCCAACAGGCATAAATAAATATTTGCTATCCTTGACAAAACCTTTGAAGGCGGCCCCCACCCTGACTAGAGATGTATTTCCCAAGGAGTAAATAGATTCAGGAAAAGACCCTACACTGTATAAATGCTTCATCTTTATAGCCTTCCTCTGTGAATCTTTGGTCACAGCCTCTTATCTTGTTGATGGAAGTTTAATTCTTAGAAAAAGTTAATTACATTGTCAAACACAACTGAGATCCTGTCTCATCAGTCAGTCAATGGCAAAGCTATCCTCTAAGTCTGGGTTGCAGGGTATTTATTCTTAGGGATGCTGCACAAATCAGAAATAAGGCAACCTGGGTGGAGACCTGGTGGAAATAAAAACAAATAAACAAATAAAAGCTGTGAAACAGCTTTGTACTTCCCACTTCTCACAGAAGTGCCTAAAGCAATTCAGTTCCTGGGGAAGGTTGGTGGGCAACCACACAAACATTTCCCTGCTGCAGCACAGAGGCTGCAGCAGGGACCAGAGGAGGCTATTTCTAATACACTTTTGAAACAGAGGAGAGAGAAAACAATATATATTTTGTTTATTTTCTAATGTTGCCTATCTGAAATTCTCCAAAGTCGGCCTGTGTCAGAGCCACATTAAGAGCCTAAAACTCTGCATGGCCTTCAGCATATGAAGAAACTTACAGACTTAAGGGTCCACCCAGTTTCTTAAATCCCTGCTTGGATTATGATGTTGCAATCAATGCACAGAGGATAGAGCAATATCCTGAGGAATATCCTGAGACTTCTCTTATTCTGTCAGATGTTTGTGCTGTTCAAGAAAACAGATGAGTGTTTGTATTGAACAGATCTCCCTTGTTTGGAACAGAAGAAACAGCTCAACCGCAGAGCGTGCTGCCTCCTCGGCCCTCCACCACCACCCCTGTTCCCACCACCATACTTCAGGCACAGCTGGAGCTCTGTAAGTCTGGCCCGAAAGCCTCTCTCTGCTTTTGCATGACTTGTAATGTATGACAAAGATATCCTCTCAAGCATTGCTTTGGGGTGTCACTCAGCAAACCCTCCTGGCTCTGTTGATGTGGCTCTGTTAGGACAATCACTCCACATCCCAGACTGGAGCTTTAAGTCAATCTCAAATAGACCAAGGAATGAAATGAGGCTGGGTTTGTTCAGGCAGTTAATTCAATTAACTTAATATATTCTCCTTGCTCTATTTTGGGACTTTCTTAGAATAAGGCGATCCTGAACTAAAGGAAATGGCAATGCAATAAATCAAGTAAGGACAGAAAGGCAATTTACTTTTCTGCCCAATGATTTCAAGCTGTAGATTATACATATTTTCTGTTTTGCATCACATTTGCTTTACCCAGTAGGTGAAGTGAAGGTTCTGAAATCCTCCTATGGAATCTGTCACCAGCATTTCATTTTGCAGGAAGAGAGATGTGTGTGAATTGCTGGTATGCGGTTTTCACTTACCTATCTGTGCCCCAATCAGCTCCATGTGACACATACCCATAACATACGCAACATACAGGACATGAGGCGTGTGTGATATAGCAGTTTGGCCAATTACTCTTATTGACAGGGTCTGTTAACTCCAGTGTATCTTCCATCCCAATTTTTAAGAATTTTTATGCCCACTCTGTAATTTCTGTTCTTAATTCTACTATTAATTTACCATATACAAATACTGCAATTATTGCTAGTGTTAAGTAAATCATGATTAGTGAGATGCCAGACAAGAATTAACCCAAGAAAAAGTACAGTGTAAAATCCTCCATTGCTTTCAGAGAGTTCAGAATTGAACTCAGGGTGCTGTTTTTCACAGGTCAAAATTTAGTTGCCTCTGCCTTTCTCATCACCTCCCCTGCCTGTGCCTTGATTTCCACAGAGAGGACACCCAGAGACAAGGTCTCTCTAGGAATGTGGTGTACTCCTTTAGTGAGGATGAGATTCCTCCAAGCAGCCCAGAGATTAACCTGAGCAAAAAATCACCCTTCACACCTTTTCTCAAAAGTGGCCTTTCATGTGGGAGCTGAAGATCAGTTATGTTAATCCCCTGTTTCTGGCTCAGTGTTCATCTGTATTTCCAGGGGAGATCGCTTTTGTCACAGGACATAAATAAGGCATTTTACTCATGAAAGTTTAATTTTGAAGTCAACAGGTCAGACACCCACTGATCATTTAAGTCATCGGCTCTGACCTGCAGTGAATGAACGTCTGCGGGTTATTATCCTCTGGAGCAAAGTTCATGCTGCCAATGCCCTCCCTTAGTGTAGTCTCTATTATTAGAGCAAAGAGACTATTCTTGGAGTGGAGCTGCTACTTGCAAAGTGGCACAGAGAGAGCAGGGTCAGAGCTAAGAATAGGCCAGGGTCCCACTCTGGCTCAGAGGTGCACGCGGCAGCCCAGCCGTGATGTGCCTCTCTGAGAGGAGCAGGCGGACCCGTGGGGCAGGATGCTATGCTGAAGAGCTAATGTTCAAACATCCTTGAGGAGAACCTTCTGACAAACCCTAGGCTTCTTCCAAAGGGAGCGAATAAACTCTCGAGACTGTAGCACGTGGTGGCTGGATTTTTATGCACTTCTCCAACAGGCTTCATGTGGCTGCATGTTCACTCGTGTGTTTTATGTTTGGTAGAAGCTGCTTGATGTGGACATGGAAGAGTTGTGTCATGAGCTCCAGATAATACAGGCTTCCTCTCTGTCTGAATCACGCTGTCCTGCAGGGCCTCCTGGCCCCCAGGTGAGTGATGCATTTGTGATTAAACCACATCATTTATACTTTCAGAAATCTTCAGAGGAAGGTCCGAAATCTTCAGAGGAAGGTCAGAAATCTTAGAATCACAGAATAGGTTGAGTTGGAAGGAACTAGTCAACTAGTACAACCTCCCCCTCCAATGAACAGGGAATCTTCAATTAGATCAGATCACTCGGAGCCCCATCTGACCTGACCTCCTTCTTCTGAGGAAACAGGCCCCCTCTAGAGGGAAGGTTTTTATGAACATCTCAGTAATGTGGAAAAGATCATTTATTTGACTTTCCATTCCAGTCTGTTCCCTCCAAAGAAAAATGAAACTTTTCGTGGTGAGGTCCTTCCAGTTTCTCCTGGGGCACAGACAGTCCCAATCCATGTGCTGTGCCTCATTCTTTGGGACACTGATCTTCCTCAAGGCCCCTGGGTGCCAGTTCATTACAGCACAGCTGACAGCAGCCGTGGCTTGGGACCTTTGCTGCTGCAAAGCTGTGACTGAGGCTTTGGCGGCCTGAGATGTTAACAAGCACCCACACACTATTTAAAAAGTATGGACAGTACATCAAAGTAAAGGCTCAGTTATGGGGCAAAAAAACCTCTCTTGAATTATTTAGAAGTCAATAGTTCAGAAGGTGTTTGTAAGTAGTCTAGAAGTTGCAAGGTGAAAGCCACAAAGTGTCCTTCTCATAGAACCATAGAATGGTTTGGGTTGGAAGAGATCTTAAAGGTCATCTAGTTCCAACCCCTCAAGAATCTTGTTTTTATTGTTCTGCCATTTTGTCTTTGCTGACATGCAGGATGAGGCAGATCCATTTAGCATGAGAATGGTGAGATGTGACAAGAAGCCATGGGAAGTGTTTCTCCAGTCCTCTATTGAGAAAATCTCTGCATTATGAAACAGCCTTGCAGTGTACCTGGCCATGATCCAGAGCCACCATACATGTGAAAGAAGCTGTTGTTATTTCAGTCTTTGCTAGACTGTCTTTTTTAAAATAAAAAAAAAATTCTCTTAAGTCCCTGTCTTAAATTGGAAGAACAGTGATGTTAATTCTATTGTTCTACAAGATCCATTGCTATAAATAATAATAATCTTGCAACCAAATGACCTATGATCCCTCCAAGAACATTTTTAAATAGAGCAGGCTGGCAGATTTTATCACAACAGCAGACAGTAAGAGTGGGTATGACATGGCTTTGGAATTTTTAATTATAAATTACAGGATTCTGTCTTGTAAAGGGACAGCGTTAAAGCCAGCAGTACGTTCGTGACAGGAGATGCCTAAAAAGAATACTGCCATTACAAAAAACATTTACTAGGTACTTTTGAATTCTTTTCTGCTGTAGCTTGCATGGCTTTCAGAGGAGTTGCAAAAGCTCACAGTGTTGACTCATAGCTGAATTTTAACACTTTTTCATAAGAAGGAGAATTAAATTTATAATGACATAACTCAGAGTATAATTTTTCCCATGTGTAGCCCAAGATAAAATGGAAGAAATAAGGTAAAATTTGTCTCTGACTCTAATAGGGTGCATTCTGATTTACACTACTGAAAACTTAAAATAACTGCTGACTAAAATAGTCCGAGTAATTTGCATTTGATGGTACGTGTACAATTTGCATCACATTTTGGACAGTAAAAGATAGCCAGGATCCAAACCTGGAGTGAGTGATTTGTATTGTGGATCTAATGCTTCTCTGTTGCAGGCTCATGAGATTTTTTTCCTTAGTCACTCAAAAATAAAAGGTGGTCTGTCAACTGAAGCATTCTCAAAACAAAACTGTTTTTCTGAATTTTTTTTTCCTGAGATGGAGTTCAAGGTCTGCCTGGATTAAGAAGTCTCCTGAAAGGATAATCTGTCTCATTTGAGAGAAAGAAATATCTTCAGGACTTAGAAGTGGTGGCAATCCTACACGTCCATCCCACCCCGCAGAGCCTGCATGTTTTATGCTACTTCCTTTACCACCCCTTTGGATGATCCCTCCTCTGACAGCTGATGTGGTGTCTCCAGGTCCTTGTTGTTGCTAATTCTTCTGGACTTTGATGACTTCTCATCTTTCATTTACCCCAGGCTTGTTTGTCTTGTTAGTCCTCTTCATCTGTGAGATGCCCCTGCACGTCCCATGTCAGTCCAGCTCTCCAGCCTGCCGTTCAGCAGTGGCACAGACCTGGTGTTCAGAGGCCAGGCTCAAACATGTCATCCAGCACCACACACTTATGGGCTCACACCGTTCCCAGGAAACACCTACAGGGTGAAGGGTTAAAGGAAGGCAACCAGCAGTGCCTCCTTACTAATGCAATTTAATAATAGCATTCACTTCTCTTCCTAGGGTCCACAGGGAATTCCTGGTATAATGGGACCAAAAGGGGAGAAAGTAAGTGTCTGTTGTTTTGGAGCTTGGTATGTTTTTGAGGGACAAAGAAAAAGGGGAGGGTGTTCACTTCTTTCCTTGTCTGTTTAGTGAACGGTGAGCCTTATGAATGGAGGGATTTGCTTTAATTTGAATGTAAAGCTATGAGTTACTTCAAAGATGTAATTTAAATCTTCATCTTTCAGTGGTCATTCTCAGTCTTGAAATATTTTTATGGCCTCTCATGATAGCTATGCCTGTTTGTGGTATGCATTAAGAAAGCCCCTGAGGTGCTCCAGTGGGCAATCCTACTGATCCAAAAGCCTCTGAGCTCCCTGTCCCTCTGGGAGCAGGAGAAGCAGAGCTCATGCACTGTGAATGTGCAGGGCAGCTCAGGTTATTAGTACTGTATGTTAAGTGATGTTTTCAGATACACAAAGCATTTGCTCCATAATGATGCCTAAAGAACTTTTTACCTGGGGCTGGGCACAGTTACATGCTTTGTTACACAAGGTGATGACTGTAGATTTAGGGCTGAGAACATAGGAAAGATCAAGGAGCTCTCATAAAGTAATTCTTCTCATTTTACTTCTGTAAGCAAAGTCTTGAGCACAAATACATTCCCAGTGTTTTGGGTGGGGGTTTTTGTTGTTTGTTTGTGTGTTTGTTTTTAATATAAATGCATTGATGCACTGACTCATGAGCCACTGTGCTTCATGTGGAGGCTACAAGACTAATGTATTCCTTTCTCTGGCAGGGGGAGATTGGCAGGCCAGGAAGAAAGGTATGAACAAAGGTGCTGCCTCAGAAGTCCACCGAATAAATGACACATAGCAGCTGCCAGAGAGGGCTGCAGACAACAGTTGATTAAAAATTAGCTAATGTTGAAGTTTAATGTTTGTTCTGCTCTGACTGGTGTCCAGGGTGGATGGCAGGGAACTCCAGGCGCAGGGCTGGAGAGCTGTTCCAGCAGCTTTGAATTCAACAAATTCCCTCAGTAAGAACATGGAGACCAGTCAAAGAGAGTGGGAAATCACTTGAACTATGTCTCTGTAGACAGGGGAAGCAGAGTATGGGTTCTGTCATAAAAGGTGTATAAAAAAAAAAAAGCCCAAAGCAAAACCAAACTTTTTACTTCTTACTGAGCAGGGCTCAGCCAGATACCCCTGGAGGAGGAATAACCATTAATGATTACAGTTCCAGAGTTTTGGCACCAATGCAATATGCTGACTATGATCCTATGCTTGGTGACATATGAGCTGTGATATATTGTAAAAAGTATGTGCCTCTACATGTGATGAAACAGAATACGTTATCTCAGTCACTAAGTACATCCATTTAATGTAATTAACTTTAAAAGAAGACAGAAATGGAGGATGAAATCAGAGATATGCTGAGGGTAGTCACTAACCAGGAAAAGAACTACCCATCTAATAATATACCAAGGATTTTAACACCTTTCTAATAATATACACCAGCTACCAAACAGTAATTTGAATAAATCTAAAACACATAAACAGAAGAGGCCCATTTCTTTAATCTATTTGCAAATGCCCTAGAGCAAACAAAAATAGTATTTGTATTAATTCAAGAGTTCAAAACAGTAATGTCTTTGAGCGAGTAACCCACCAATCCACAAGAAAATGCAAACCTTAACCTCAGTACATTGATACCTACTCTTCTGGCAAAAACTAGTAGGTTCCAAAAAAGAAGTCATACGGGTTGGAAATACAATAGCATAACTCTTACTAAGAGCTGTCTGGCCTGTGGAAGTTCATTCTTGGCCCCAAATATCATGATGACATTTCTAAGATCATATTTTCAAGCAGTGTAATGCAGTGAAATAGCATTAAACTGCAGCATTTTAGGAGATATTCAAAGTGTGATTTATGGGCAGTAATTCAAACAGATACATCACTGTATGTATATACTGCTAGCCATAGAGTTAATAAAGAGCAATTATAGCTAGTAATAGGAATGTTCAGAATAAGAACAATATTAATAATAGTTAGTTAAAGATTTGGTTCTGCTCTTAACATAAATTGGATTTTTTTGGATGTAATTACATGCAGGTTGTTTTTTCTGCTGTCTGCAGCAGAATGTGTAGGAATGATGTTCTATGACTCATTGTAATCAATGTTTTCTGTTCAAGGGTAGGCCGGGTCCCCCGGGTGTCCCTGGGATGCCAGGACCGATAGGATGGCCTGGACCTGAGGGACCGAAGGTAAGACTAAAATTCACATGGAAAAACCCATTCAACATCATGATCTGAACAGAACAGTTGTCTTGGGAGGTCTCTAAACAACTGCCTGCTGGAGGCTGGGAAGATGTAGCAGTACAAGGACGCTCTGTGCTTGTCCCATTTCTTGCACTGGCCTGCTCAGTCTAGGAATAGGTTACTCCACCTTCAGCCCAACCCTGTAGCACTTCTTGTGTTGATTAAACATGTGAAAGGGAAATTGAAAATCAACTTAATAAAGGCACATTGATAGCTACCAGTGTCTCACAGTCACTCAAATCAGTGTTTCTAAGCTGATCATCATCTTTGTGATTATTCTTTATGGTGATTCTTTTCCCAGAAGGTGTACTGTGGGCCCATGTGATCAGGGAAAAGTAGACGAGGCTGGTATCAGATGAAAGAGATTACAAACCATGAGGATGGCTCATCACATCTTTGAGGTTTGTTCCCATACAAATACACATTAATTCCTGCTATTTTTACTAACCAACAGCAGAAAAAAAGACAGGATCCGCTTTGCTACTGCAGAGTGGCTGCTTCTTCTGCATTTATTATAGAAAAGCTTCAGGACAGTCCTTTAGTGAGTACTTATGCAAAAGGATACAACTCTTCACAGGAGCTGCAGTTTATGAAGTTTCTAGTGGGACTTTTGAGGTAACTTCCTTTTCTTCAGTCCAGTGTGCATTAGGCAAAAGGACTGCACCCAATCCTTAGTTTGAAGCTGCATTTTCCAGTAAATCTCTGAGTCTTCATTTGCTCTATGAAGGTTGATGCCCCCACCTCAGAGGATGTGATGCAGTAGCTCTTGATACTACAAGAATAATACTAAATGACTTCTGAATTCAAGCCACATCTGGAAGCAGGCTTTCAAGCTCTTTACACCTATTTTAAATGAAGAACATCATATTATAGTATGTGGGAATATAGGCAAGCAACAAGAGAGTATGTAGTTAAAAGAAATCAATGTTCACTTTGAACACTGATATGGGAAATTGTGTCCCACTCAAATGCATTGTGTGCTATGATTTCCCTCAGTGGGAACAGTGAGGGAAGAGGGAATGTTCAACTAACTTCATAGTCCTAGTGAAGGAAGAGAGCAAAGCAGACAGAAAACTCATTCATTTGGTCTTTTCCTTATAGAGACTTTGGTTTTATTTCTGCAGTCTTCCTCATTTTGGTTTACTATCCTCTATTACTATGTTTCTCCATCACACCCCTCAAAGCATCTCTCACACTCAGTGGTAATACTTTTTTCCTGTAATTTAACTGAAATCCTACTTGCTGTTTGGTTCCAATACTTCTGCTTTTATGATCTCTCCCGATACTGGTCTCCTCTGATCTTTAGATAGGTTCACAGTTTCATTTCCTCTGGTCTGTATAACTTTCAGTTTCCTGCCTGTCAATGAAGGCTCCAGCTGAATACAGTCGAGCAGATCTCTATGCTCACTTCAGCTGGTTGTGTCTCTGTCCTTCCTCCCCATCTCTTTCTTTTCAAATTTCTGATACTAGTCTTCACTATAGACATTTGCTGCACCCTCTTCTTGCAGTAAATCTCCCATAGACTGCTGTTCGGCTTTTTTCCTCATATCCACCTCTGTGGATATTTTCTTTTTCTTCAGCTGGGTCTCCTTTCTTGTCTTCTCTTTCTTTGGCACAGCCTTAATTTGGTCCTTATTTCTCCTGCTTTGTTTCTTCAAGTACTTTGTGAACTTCTCAGGGACAGCAGCCAATGTGAAAATCCTTTCCATTCCTAGGACAGTGAAAGCCAAAGGAGAATGAGAGCCAGTTGTATTCTGCTGGTAGCACTGCTGCATGTCTGGGGGTCTACTCCGTATTTCACACTAGATATAATTAGCTGACAGCAGCCAGTGGAGTTGTAAAGTTTTTTCATGATTTACTGGCTCCAAGTGACTGCACAGTGCGTGATGTCTCAGAACTACAATAAATATAGTCACTATGCCTCTCCAAGCTGTAAGGCATGCAGCAAAATACCTTTCTTATCTGCAACTCAGTGGAAGTGATGCAGGGTAGAGACAATGCACCCTCGTGCAGAAGAGGATGCACTGCCGATGCTCATTTGCTTGCATGTCCTTCAATAACATCTGGCAAAACTGGAACACGAGTTACACACATGAGAAAATGTAAATAGAAGAGTAAGATGACATGTGAGGGCTCAGACAGAACAGAATTACAATATAGAGCTCTGCCTACAATGCTACACCAAAGTCGGTCTTAACTGTTCAACATAAAACCTAAACCATTAAACTGTCAGACATTAAACTATGATGTCATCAGAGAGCCACAATCAATAACTCTCTTTATTGACCCCTTTAGGGTGAAAAGGGAGAGTTGGGTGTGATGGGATTGCCAGGTACAAGAGGACCAATGGGCTCCAAGGTTTGTTAACCAAGTGCTGCATTTTCAGACATTGGTTTCTAACGCTCTGCTGACAGCTGCTTCCCTCATGAATCTGCTGGAAAGCATTTATCAATATAAATATTTTCTAATACAGCTAAAAAGATATATTCTACATCAAGCAAAGTTATGTTGTCTAGCTGGGCTTGGCTGTGTTTTTGGCTTTTCCTAAAATTGCTTTGGTATAAATTATTGTAATTTCTTTTAAAAGCAAACTCACATATAATTGTATCACACTACAAAAATTAAGTTCTTAAGCATATCTGCAGCCTTAAATCATGTCTGCAGTGTTTTTCACATACCTAATAAGACTGTGGAGATCATTTTGGTCCTCTGCTAAAGCTATGCATGGTTATTGACAGTTGGATAGAAGCAAAATTTGGTCTGGATGTTTCAGTATTTGCACATCATTGTCTATAGCATAGACTTGGCCTTTAACAGTTTAAGCCACAACATTTTAAGGTACTTGAAAAAAACTATGTAATCATCTTATTCAAATAAAGGACCGGAAAGAAGACCTGAATGCCATTGTTCACTATATGTTTCTGTAAGAGAAAGATCAGTTTTATATTAATAATCACATTAGATTACTTAAGTATAACTTAAGGATATTCCATGGGGGAAAAAAACAATAAAAAACAACCAAACAAAACAGAAGAGGAAGATTATCACCAAAATAATTTTAGCTTATTTATTGTGGCATCTAATGCTTTATTCACTCTTGTTACATTTTATTTCCCTTGTTTCAATTTTAAAGCTATATCGAACCTGCTGGCTTTACCTGGCTTTTTCATATCGGCTTTTGGGCTGAGTTGTCATGCCTTTAATTCATTTTCACAGTTCTGTTTCAGTGCAATTTTAGAAGCTATAAAGTTTTTTTTGCATTTAAAAGTTGATGCAATTAATTATTTGTGCTTCGTTCTTTTTCTTCACTTCAAAGTTTGAAAGTCCGGCTTCTTGGGTGATCTTGAAAGCGAGAAGCATTAAAATATCTATCATTCCCTTTAGGGTTTTCCTGGAACTAGAGGAGAAAAGGTCAGTGTGACAGTAGAATAATGTCTAATTTAACATTTGGAAACAGTTATGTAAAAAAACGTAACTGTAGAAATGAGGCTGAATTTTCATGAAGTCTAAAGGTCCCACTGAGAAATGAAAACAAGTATAGAGAGGGAGCACAGTCTTGTGGCTTGGGCTGGGATGCTGAAGAAGTGAGTTTTACACCATCTTCTTGTGGACAGGTTGTTACAGTGATCTTCACTACAGGTTCCCCCCCTAGAGAATGGTTATAAAAATCCTTAGTTGTTGACCTGGTTTAGTTGGGTGATACACGCTTTGGCATGGGGACAGTTTTTACTGTAAGACCTTACTGTGGGACCTGAACTGGGCAATGAAGCTACCTGGAGAAAAGAATCAAGTATGGAAATATTACATCCAGGAAAGCATGTATTTAAAACAATTTTCTAGGGAGAAAGAGTCCATTTTCCTACAGGCCTTGCTCTTAATTCTGTAATAAGAATTAAGAATTAACCATGTGCCTCGCTCTGAAGACATTACTGTATTCTGCTTATTTCAAATAATGTGCTGTGTAGGAGAGATATTTCTTGCTTCTTCATGAAATGATAGTAATGAAACGGTTGTCACCCTGTTATCTCTCTCCAGGGATCCAGAGGTGACAGGGGTGACAAAGGAGTCAAAGGAGACCAGGTAATTTTCCTTTCCAGGTGGCTGTGATCTTGAGCTGAGTGTGCACTTGAAGAGCAATGTAATTCTAACAGCAAAACCCACGAGTGGCGTGGAGGAACGGAGCCTGGAAGCACCTTCCTGGGAGGGCAGGAGTGGTGGGGGAAGGCAGTGGTCCCACCTGATGTGAGAGCGGTGGGCCAGACTCCATGGCCATGAGCCCCGCAGCCCCAGTGCTTGGGGAGAGGTGATGAGTCAGAAGGGGATTCCCTGGAGGTAACCTCCGTCTCTCCTGGCCGGTGCACTCCAGAACCATGGCAGCTTGCCAAAATGCTTTTAGCTGGTGATATGATAATACCGGGGGAGGAAGAGGAGGAGAGATTCCTGTCTTGGACGTTCTTTTAACTAAGAAAGGAAAAGTAAGTTGCTTTTGATGCAAATGGAGAAATGCCATTCTCAAAGGCAGCTTCTGGGAGTTGTCGGGGTGGTGGGGTTGGCTGAAGATAGAAGCATAATCAGGATGTTTTTGCGAGAGGATCAGAAGCAGGAAAGCAGAGGATCGGACTGAGGAGTAGCATTACCACACAAGGGGCTTTAGAGTAAAATTTTGCTTATAATTCTCCACGTATTGAATCACCTGCAGTACTGAGTCAGTGCAGGGTGTTTGAACTGATATCCATACATAGCACTTGTTGTCCTTCCTTCCAAGGAAGGTGCTGCTTTGTCAAAGATCACTATGCATTTTCTGATTGTTTTTCTCTTTTGATTTTTGTAGGGAGAAATAGGATTCCCTGGAATGCTGGGGCAAAAAGTAAGTGGGTTGATGTGCTGGGGAGTTGTGTTAAATGCTGACATAGGGTCAGTGAGTGACTTCAGGAACTTCCTGGAAAGGTCTTGATTGACTCGATGACCAGCACTTCTTGGACTTGATCAAATTCTTAAGGCTTTTTAGCTTAGGTGAAAACTCTCAGATTTAGCTGTTTGTTATTGTTCCTCCTTTTTCCCCCAGATCACTGGTTTAGTTATAAACTTCTTCCTGTTTAACATATCCAAACTCTTGATTATAGTATCATAACTGCTCTAATTGCTTGGGTTTTATTCACTTGAAGCCAGTAAATATTTCCTTCTTGATACTCTGAATTGAAATGATTCTGCTATAAACAGCAGTGAGAACCCTGACAAGTTCTTATTTCATTGTTTTTCTGTACCTGAAAAACAAACAAAATTAAGATGTTGCCTTATGAAAAATATAAAGGAGGACAACGTTTTTACATCATCACATAATATCTCTGCAATTAAGATAAGGAAATAGTTGTTGCTCTTAAGTAGCTTAGAAGAAGAGTGAATTCACCACCCTTTCCTTGAGTGTCTTTATAGCAACAGCAAAGCAAGATTTTACCAAGGGGTCGGACAGTTTTGCTGGCCTTGACTTCTTCAAGTCTCTGAGCATGTTTCTGATCTCTCCATTTGGCCTCCTTTTTAGGAAAGGATTTTTTGGGGATATGTGGGTAAATTGTAATAGATATTTTTTACTTTAAGTTTATTTTAAAATATTTTATTATTGTCTTGGATTTCTAAGAAAGAAATGGTGCCAGGATTGTCTAGAGGAGCTGTGTGAATGAAAGCAATGTCCATCTGCTGTATTGGATGAGGCAGGTGTAGCCATGTACTTACATCCTGCTTCCTTCCCTCCATACCCATCAAGGGAGAGATGGGCCCGAAGGGACAGTCTGGAGTACCAGGACACAGAGGACCTATAGGAAGACCTGGAAAACGAGGCAAACAAGTAGGACCACGGTGTTCCCTCTCCCTGCGACTCACGGCATCTGTGTGATTGTGACTATGACTATGTGGTTTATGAAGCCCTGAAACGCCTCTCACACACGCACAGGCTACACAGGAATCAAACCCTCAGCCTCACGGCTGGAGTTCTATCAGTTCCCTGACCATGCAGTATGGGAGAAGTTGTATTTAGCCCCGGCTTGGTAATACACTCAATATAATTTGAGCCAACCTTGAACCCTTCATTTGAATCCTAAGCAACACAGAGGTACAGTCACAAGCTAAAGAGCTCAAAATTATGCTGGCAGAGCTACTTTTCAGACTTTCAGGTGAATTGTAAAGACTAGGAATTATGTGTAAATTGGATCCCACTGTTTTTTTCTGCCAACAGGGAAGGGAACCTGTCCTTGCCACCCCGGCACTGGTGTTAATATACAACTGCTTCAGATACAGGCACTTGTAGATGTGGTCGTCAATGAGCTCAGATGAAAGTATTTTATTTGCAGTCTGGTTATGCCCAGCATTGCAAAGAGAGGTACCTACCTCCTTCGCTGTTGCTCTGATGCCACCAGATAGTGTCTGAAGTGGTAGAAAAGTCAGTGTGGGGAGAAAAATAAAAGTTGGGTGTTAGAGACGGAATAATAGGTTCCCAAGTAAGGAAGGTGCGTACTGTGTAAGTCTGCTAGATGACCCACAAGAAACATTTGTTTGTCCTAGTTTTGTCAGGTTTTAAAAGTTGATATGTGATCTTTGCTGGTTTTTTTTTTTTTTTTAGTTTTGCAGGGATTTTTTTTGTTTTGTTTCGGGTTTTTTTGTAAACTCTGTTCATCTGTCCTGCCAAAGTACTATGCACATAATGTCTTTTCATAGCAAGAGGCAAAGGGAAGGCACAGTGCATGCAGGTCACAGTGCACTCCTTACCTGAGCTTAAACGTTAGACATTTTGTCACATTACACAGTGCCTTAATCAAAACGTGGTGACATAAGGCGTGTCATAATTCAAAGCAACAATCACTACGACTAAACTTTGGTCTAGCCCTAAACTGGCATTTCCAGTCCCAAGACTTCAGTACCTTTCTGGTGCTCTGAAAGCAATGTCAGCATTGATCTGCATGAAAAGCATCTTTCCCTCTCTGTAAACGGGCGAACTAGTGCTTTCCTTTCTTCTTTTCTAATCCTTTTTAAAAACGAGAAAGTGGCATTTTAAGGCTCCTTGGATCTGGATGCCTCCTTTAAGTGCTGTAGCTGTCTGGCCGTTCGTTCAGCTGAGAGGAGAGTTTCCATCAGCACGGGGCCATTTCCTGTCCCTTGCTCCAGCTGACCTGCCTAGATGAAAGCAGCTAAATTAGGAAGGTGTCACTTCCACTTCCATTTTGAGATACTTCTTGATTAGCTCACTGACTTCTTCAACTCTTCCCTGCCTCTGGGGCAGGCTCTTCCTAAAAGGTGTCCAGGTGGGAGTCACGAGTCACAAGTCACAGCCTCACTGCTGCTGAGACACAACATCCAAAGCTTTGTAGCTTGGGAATTGACAGTAAGGACCAAGTTTAGGGTTTCAGTCTTCATAAGGAGGAATGATCTAGTGATTTAGATAACGTTACTTTGAAACAAAGGAGAGGAATATAAGTGTTGTCAGTGGGAAAAGCTTCTCTGAATGACACGAGCACATGTGGAAATAAAAACAAGGCAAAACATTTAATATCGGCCTCTGCCATTATCATTTAATCTAGCTATGCTAAGCAGGAGAGCATTAAGCAATCATTCCTCCAAAGCAGGAGACACAGAAAACAGCTCATTTTCAGGCAGTGCACATCTGACTGGCACTGGCTTGCCTCTGCCAAATTGCTATTGTGTGGGGGAAAGAGATTTCCCACAGTCTTCTTTGGGGCTACAAAACCCTGGTCTGCTAGTTCTGTGTTGTGTAATGTAAGAAGTAATTACAGATCAGCATCGCTGACATTCACATAAATCCTGGAATAGTTTGATGGCACAGAGCTTACCTAATAGGATTAAACAAAGCAAATATTCAATTAGTTCTTTATGGGCCATGGCAAAATCAACTTTCCTCTGCCAAAATGGTGAAAGTGACATTCAGACATCCATGTGATATAGCATATTATATAATTATACCTTATTTTAGCATATGTTGCTATATATGCTTTGTTACTCTGGAACATATAGCCACTCATCATATGCCTCTGAATGCACATTAACCTGCAATTACACCATCTTAAAGGAAAGAATCTCCTTTGGCATTAAAAGAAAGCTTCCATATTAGACATAATTTTTATTGTGCTAAATAATGCATGCTGTTACATAAAAATCAAGTCAGATATTTAAACTTGAAGCTATGTAATACACTTCTGAAATACACAGCTGAGAAATCCAAGCCTTCGGGAGTATATGAGCAGGAAGATAAATATAGTTATTTTTAATAAGTGTCACCATATTAAATTCAGGAGCAAAAAATAGAAAGGTGCTGAATGGTTTTAGGGTGAAACTTCTAACGCCTAAGGGTATGGTTGCACAAACAAACTCCCATGAGGCAGATTAGGGCTGACTACAGAATATTGGCTATTGCGTGGTAACTGTGTGTAAGTTCCTCTCCCGCAGGTAATTTTACAGCATTTTGACTGCTTGAAAGGGTCCCAAGAGGACAGCATTTGTCAGTATGGTGTTGCTACACACTAGTTGCAAAGCCAAGCTTGCCTTGCGATGTTTGTTAGTATGGCTGTACCCATAGTGAAAGTCAAGCAGATACAGGAGTCCAGGCACATAAAGTACTTCTGAAAATAGTGTGGGCTTCCAAGTCATTACTGTGCTTCTGAAAAGCTGCACCCTGAGACTGGGAAATGTCATTGTGACAACTTGACAACTCCTTAGTGATTTTCCCCTTTCTTTCTGAGCTGCACTGACTCCTGGAAAGCTACCGGAGATAAAAAGGCATCCTTGAAGAAGGGCTATCAAAGGGTTGAAGTCAGATCAGGGTGATTCCTGTCTCCTCACAGAGCAGATCCCTGTGACCATTCACATTTAGGAGCAGAAATCCTGCCTGGGCACTTCTTTCTGTCTCCACCTAGGAGGGAGAGCATCCCTTCCCAGGTGTTCATGGTGCATGTTTGTATTGGCAGATGTCTTGGCTTTCTTGAAGGGAAGGTCACTGCTGACAGGAAGAGGCTGTGTGTTGCTAGTAGTTTAGGAAATTAATGGATGTCTCCTCTCTTCTAGGGACTAAAGGGAGACATTGGACCTGCAGGTATCATGGGTCCGCCTGGAAGGCCTGGTCCTATTGGCCAGCCAGGCCCTCCTGGACCTTCAGGATTAGGTAAGCAGAAGATGAGGTGATCTCTTAAAGAGTGTCTCTGCTCCCCAGCCCCTCCTGGCATATCACGTATGCATAGGCCCTCTGCAAAAAGTGCTGCAGGCCTTTATTTTCTTCTTCATTGATGACAAGAAGAGTTCTCCTTGTCCATTATAATGAGTCTGTACCTTATTCTAAAGCTTAGTTTATAGCTTTTGATGTTTCAAATAAAACCAAAAGTAAAGCCTATGTGGTTCCTGCCTGACTTTGGTAGATGAGAATAATCAAAGGCCATCTGGCAGCCTTGGAGGGACAAGGTAATCTCCATCAAAGGTCTGCTGCTTTTCCAGATATCCTGGCTTACAGTGAAAGATTGTGATTTCTAATCAGCCAGGACATGCTCACCCTGTGCAGCTCTGTAAGAGGAAAACAGATAAGACCCAACTCACAGTG
Source organism: Grallaria varia (assembly GCA_013396735.1). NCBI lineage: Eukaryota > Metazoa > Chordata > Aves > Passeriformes > Formicariidae > Grallaria > Grallaria varia. The sequence continues at coordinate 279,968 of VWZG01000904.1, forward strand.
GCATTAAGGAAAGAAGGAAAAAGAAGAGAAAGGAATACGAGTCAAAGAGAAACAAGGGCAGTGGAGAAAATCTCTCTCTTTAATTCAGAGCTGGAGATCTATGCTCACTGCAATTGTGCATGCTGAAGAAATCATGTATAAACCCATGTAACTCATAATTGTGTGGCTTCAAAGCTGTGCATGCACATGAACCCTGGGCAGCTTGCAAGACCACGCATAGACGTGAAGGACAATCCTCGCTAGAGTAAATTAGCTGGAAGTTTTCAGAGGGCAGAATTTTCACCATGATGATGGGAAGGCAGCCAAGACCTTGAGATTACTTTTTAAAGGCTTTATGCCATCTAGAGAAAGTCTGTGTGTCAGGTGTGTTAAACTTTTCCCTCTAGAATATAAATTCTGATGCTAAAAGACATTTCTGTAATGATGTCATTGCTTGCAGTATGAATATATTGGCTCATAGTCTAATTCTGCAGAGCAGTACACTCTTGCCAAAGTCTGAAAGTCAAAGAAACAGTTTTAATGTTTAATTTTAGAACTCCTGTATTTCTAGTTGGGTTTTTCTCTACAGAAACGCCTGAAACAGCATTGCTCAAGTGGTTGTACAAATGCAAAAGTCCAAAGCATTGTGGACGTATACAGAGACTAACTCTGCAAAACTTGGTGCATAGATGTTGTAGATGGTCTGTGTCTCCATCCTGCCCTGAATTTCTGTACCTTCAAGCAAGACATTTATTCTAAGCAAATGTTCCCTCTCTTCCTTTGTAAAGCTGGTAGAAAAATTTAAAAGGCTGAGACAATCTGAAATAGTATGACTGTGGTACAAACTGGGGTCTTCTCCCTGAGTACTGGAATTAGTGGTTTGGGTAATCCCTCCCCTCAGTTCCCAGGGGATTTGGTGGGACATGTGCAGATCTGAAAACTTGGGTAAAGGTGTATATTTGCCTGACCTGTACTTTTCCCATTAAGGCTGTGTTTGTATTTTGTGTATTTACTTCATAACAAGGCAACCTGGTACTTTGCTTCCTAGGGCAATTCACCATAGGACCAAAGGGGGAAAGAGGACTTCCAGGGCCTCCAGGGAGATGCCTCTGCAGAAACCCACAACATATGAGTAACCCATCGTATGAGGAATCTGTGTTTGGACACAGCTATCCAAAAGTTCCTGCAGTAAGCAGATTTTCTGGGAGGGGGTGTGAGCAGTCCTTAAATGCTTTTAATGCAAGAGGTCATGTACTCGCTAATATTTTGGATTTGACAGGGAAGATGTCTGTATATGGGCAATGTGTGATTTCTAGTATACTAAACCTTTGAGAACCAGGTGGTGCGAAAGAATTTGGTCTCATAACTAGTCTGAGGGTTGTGTGATTCATGTGCTGAAATGCAGCTGTTTCAAATTGAGGTAGCACATGTTTAGAAATCTTTTTCAAGCCTGAGGATGCTCTCTTTGATCTAGTACTGTATATATATAATCTGTTACCTTTTTTTTAATTTAATTTTATTTTTATTTTTATTTCATTAAATCAAAATTTCAGACTGGTCAGTGAAGTAAGCATCTCTTGGTTTGTTTTGGTTTTTTTCTTTAATCTTCTGCTTATTTCCATCTCTAACCTTGAAAGCATTTTTATGAGTAAATTGGATAAAGTACTTTAAAGAACAAGGCATTGGTGAAAAGTGACCTGGTAATTTTTCATCTCTGATTTCTTTGGGCTTTGTAAATACTATTTATGTACTTTTCCTTCAGCTGGGCCCTCCCTTATTAGTCTGTGCGTTGCAGCACTTAGCACAGAAGATGCTACCTCGCTGCTGGGTACCAGCACAGCCCAACCGCTCCGCTCATACAAGTGGAAATTGAGCCGTGTCTGATTGTCTCTGAATGTCAATAAGCAGCAATTCGTTTCGTTAACATCCCCATCTGTCGGGTTGTCAGAAAGCTGTTACAGTGTGGAAAGGGACATGCTGACAACACTGTCCTTTAAACTGGGTCATTGAAGTCAGTCTTTTGCATGAGTGCATTGCAAGTCTTGTCAGTCCTCCCATCCTTGGCAGCGTCGCATTACAAAGACAGACTGTTGTTTTCAAAATGTAATGGTGAGAGAAGAAAGCGCTGGAATAGAGGTGCATATCACGTCACAGCTATTGCAAAAAAACCCAAACAAACAAACAAACAAACAAACAAACAAAAAACCAAAAAAAGCGCGCCCGTCATATACTTTTGCAGCCTGGAAACCTCAGGAAAAGACGTAAGGCTCACAATATTTACATGTAGGTCTTATTACTCTCCTTCTCCATCAGACACTGTTCCATATTAGATCTTCAAAGGTAGTAATGAGAGTGTAACTATCTAAAATACAAGTACCGTGTGCTATTGCTGTGAGCCCTCATATGATGGTGATTGAGTCCCATTTTGTTCTCAGGAATGCGGGGCAGCAAAGGGGCAGGCTTAGCCCTGGAAGCGGAGCGCTTGCAGAGCAGCACGCCCTGTTTTCCTGCCTGTCCCATTTGTTTTACTCGCTCAAGTAAACTTAAACCTCGCTACTGTTCACTCTGTTCAGATGCCCGTGTAGCAGCTTTGAAGTCCGTCTTGTACCACTTGAAAGCGATTGTCAGAGTTTCTGCATCTGCACATGGAAAGGCCCCAGGGATGGGGCTCTGTGCCCCGACCCCTCTGTCCTGGCTTTGCCACAGCAGCATCCCACCACAGCCGCATCCCACCACAGCAGCATCCCACCACAGCAGCATCCCACCACAGCAGCATCCCACCACAGCTGCATCCCACCACAGCCGCACCCCACCACAGCCGCATCCCACCACAGCAGCATCCCACCACAGCAGCATCCCACCACAGCCGCACCCCTCCACAGCCGCATCCCACCACAGCCGCATCCCACCACAGCAGCATCCCACCGCAGCCGCACCCCACTGCAGTGCCTCCTCAGAGCCATCTCCTCTGGCTCTAGCCCTGCCCAAGCAGGGCAGGGGCTGGGAAACAAAGCTCTGTTTTTCCGCCACTGGCCAAGATTCAGGCAGGTTTTTAAATCTTTTGCAATTTCAAAGGCCAGTAACTGTAACAGAGAGTTTCAGAGAGCGCAGATCGGCTACTGATTTCAAGAGAAACTGCAGCTCTGGCACTGGGCCGTGAGCTCCTGAACACAATGACAGAATCAGCTCTTTGCTGGCTTCCTATTGCTTTGCTTTCTTTCATTCAAGCTTGAAGGCATTTTTATTCAATGCTTATTTAATGAAATCGGCCTTTGTCCAGGACTATGGGAATATTCTACTATGCAAAAATTTCAGGATAATTTGTTTTTAAAAGAGCCAGTTCTGTTTAAGCTGGTGGGAGTCAGCCTCAGCCCTAAATCCATTTTGCTCAGAAGCTCACTTGCTTTTTCTTAATTTAAAAATTGTTTGAATCTTGCAAAAATTAAATTTATTAAGCTGCTGAAGGAAGAGATTATTTCCTAATGCCTCTTACATCAAATTTTAGTGACTAGACATTAAAAAACGGGTAAGAGAGCAGCTTGCCCTGATTTTTCCATCTTGAACTCATTTTTTTTTCTATTTAATTGAAGTCTTGGCTTTAGACCAAAATATATGCATATAAAGAAGCATGCATTTTAATGCCAATTAAATCTAAACAGAGTACAAAGTAGTAAAAGATAGTTGAAGGTTGCATTGAGCCATGCATTATTTATTTTTTGTAGCAAGCATGTCTAAAACGTTATAGACAAACCCACAAAAAGCACTTATGCCCATATGGATTTTGCAACTATTTCAGTATCAAACCATTTGAGCACCACCGGACAGTTCTTCTCAGCAATGACAGTGCACAAGTATTTGAATGATCCTTATCTGTGGATGTGCGTTTTGAAATAGGGGCCATTGAAGTCATAGCTAGGTGCTCAGAGAAGACCATTCTCCTTTGGAAACTTGGACCACTTCTCATAGGGAGCCTCTTGTGGTCTGGCAGTCCACGGCTGTGAAGTTCTCACACCATCCTGTTTCTGAAGGCAACCAAACCATTTTTCTGTGTAATTATTTACCTGTTTGCAGATACAAATGTCAGTTGGCAAAACTCAATTCTGTGATGATCTGAAAAACTCCTTGAGATGGTTACCAATCACCTCTTTTTCTGTGCCCCAGATTTTTGTGGTGAATAATCAAGAAGAATTGGACCGGTTAAACACTGAAAATGCCCTAGCTTTTAGAAGAGATCAGAGATCTTTGTATTTCAAGGATACCTTTGGATGGCTCCCAGTCCAGGTGAAAATATGACTGTGGTCTCAGAAAACTTGTGAGTGTATGTTTCCTTTTGAAATACAGACCATACTTCTGTACTTAAGGTGCCATACAGAATCAACTAAGGAAATGGAGGAAAAAGCTCATTTTTCAGCATTGCCACACATGTGCACAATTCTGTGACTTTTGTTCACAGGAGTCTTAATTACAAAGGTGTTAATTTAGTAGTCTTGCAGGTTTTGCTGACATCTCTGAACCAGGTTCCATTGGTGAACAAACTGGGGCAGAATACAGGGTATTAATACAGTAAAGACTTTTTTATTTAATACAAAATAAGGCAAAATGCACTAAGGTACAGAGTTGCAGGACACAAGCCCTGCAAACAAGACCCATGTATTTCCTTCTTGCTTCAAGGAGCTAAGCTAAGTCCCACTGAAATCATCAGCAGGATCCTGCTTGTGTCCACTGGACTTTGAATCAGATTCTGTATAAACCCTGTGAACCACCAATTAGCAGGATAGGAAAACCCAGTTGTGGGATCTGCCTCCCACAGCCCTTCAGCTCTGCTTGCTAGCCAGCCTGCTCCTGGTCTGGTTCAGTAACCCCTGTGTGTTTGTTTGGTCAGCTCACCCCTTTCTATCCCGTGGATTACCGCTTCGAGGATGGCGGTACCTGTGGAGATGGGATCGTACAGGACGGGGAAGAGTGTGATGATGGCAACGCAGTTGTCACTGATGACTGTATAAGTAAGTTAAAGTGCATCAAGAGTGGCTTCTTTCTACCAGGGAAGGTGCATTAGTTGTTTCTACAGGGTGCTGTGTAACTCACACAGGAGAGCTGTTGTGGTTTGTGGATCAAGAACAGGCACAGGGAAAGGGAGGCATGATGGTCACAGGGTGAAAACCAAGGTCCTTTGTGCTTGTGGATGGCACACACCAGCACAAGACAGAGGTGGCAACAGGTACTTCATTATTTGGTTTATACAACATTTAATTCATGACTACTCAGTCTTCCTTTGATTTTGCTGGTTGTGGATAGCAAAGAGCATTTAAGGTTTCAAGGAGCTGTGGCAACCTTCACTTCTCCCTTTGTTACTTTTGCTGTTGAATCCTTCCCCGGAGCACAGAGAACACCCTCTGCACACAGCAGGGCTGGTGCTTTCTTGGTTCCAGCAAAAAGATGCTTCCTCCCATTTCAGAACAGTAACAGCCAACACTGAAAGATGCAATTGTTCATTTATATATCTCACCACTTTTTAGCCTGACTTTGAAAATGGGGTGTATGCAGACACGTTCTGTGTGAGTTTCTCCATTCACCTGCCCACCACCACCCTTCCCCTTATAACTCAGGAATCCCAGACAACTTCTCAGTGACAACAGGAAAGAGATTTCAAAGGCAATCCAGTCACAACAGGTATAGAAAGACATATTAATAAAAGTCCCTCTAACTTTGCCTGACTGCAGAGTAATACACAGACACAGCAGGATCCCTCCAATCCCCAGACATGAGAAAAGGATTCAATTAGAATTTGCAGTCAACCGTGGGGAACAACCATGTGGGAAAATAGTGTTCATTAGCTCTAGTGCCTGGAAAATTGTACATTGTGTGTCGAGGGCACATCATGTTCTCTGTGCTATACACTGGGCAATTGAAGCCTGGCAATACACAGATTTCTGACACTGATGTAACCCAAAGAGTAATCATTAAGTTCTTGCAAATGAGCACATTGTCGTCATCCTTCTCTTGTGACCGAACCAAAAGAAAAAGGCTAACCAAATGTTAAGTGGATTTAATTATAAAATAGGCTTCTTGGCCTTAGGAGCATCAATTTCTAGCAAACACATCCTTGGTGCAATTAATGAATCATTTCTTTTCATAAATGACCCACTTTAACTCTTAAAAGCTCCCTATTCGTGAGTATCCTTTTAATGCTTTGCTTAATAACAATGGGTTTTCCCAGAACATGTCAAAGGCATTTTAACTAAATGAGTTTGTTCAAGTTATAAAGTCATTCTCAGTATGCTGAAGGCATCAACAGCAAAGTCCAACTGCTAAAATGGCAAAAAACCTCACAAATTACCGCAGCCTACATGTCAGTCACCATGAGAAAATGTCACAAGTCCCACTCACACTCAAGTCAGTAGGAGCCAGCATAGGGGGAAAAACACATTTTTGGCAATCATTACATAGTTCATTACACACTTTTGTTGTTGTTGTTTTAATAGGCAATAGACAGGCAATGCATAATTCTGTTCATATGTGGGAACTCACAGTAGACATACATCGATATTACTGTGCAATACTGGGTAAAGGTCTAGGCTGAGATTGTCAAACCACCTAATGACCTGAGAGTGGTTTTTTTTTGAGATTGGGACCTCTCAAAGTCATTTATGTTGTGTATTTTATGTTTCCCTTAAGTTGTTTTGATAGTAATTATCTATGGCAATAATAATTTTTAGAATAAATCTGATGTAATTCGTGATTATGTAGCAATTATTGTTAGTATTTATCAACTCTTTCATTTGGTCATTGAAATTGGACTAAAAAACCTCATTCTTTGTAGAGAAGTATATTGCCCCTCCTAAGACAGTCCTTGCAGGATGCCTTCCCCAAAATACGTTGTTTTATACTTAACCCTTAAAAATCTAGTTCCACCTACTTTACCTGTTTCTTTTACATATGAAGGACCTTGAAGTTATTTCTGTATTTTTCACTAGGATGCCGCCGTGCTTACTGCGGAGATGGCTACAGGCACGAGGGGGTTGAAGACTGTGATGGGAAGGATTTTGGCTATTTGACGTGTAAAACTTACCTCCCTGGGTATGTATGAGGGGATCTTCACCTTGGTTTGGATTTGTTTGGGTTTTTGTGTGTGATTTTGGTTTTTGGGTTGGTTTTGTGGTTTGTTGAGTTTTTTGGTTTTGGGGGTTTGTTTTTTTTTTTTTTTTTTTTGTATGTGTGTGTTTGTGTTTTTTCTTTCTTTTTTCTCTTTGCCCACTTTAAAACAGAGTAGTAGCGCCCACTTAAACCCTGTTCTACTGGGTCCACTGCAGGCAGCAGGGGAGAAAGTCTATCCAATTATTTCTCCATATCATTGACTTTGGGGGCTAAATCTCATTTCTCAGTAATAAGCACATACCTCTAAGTGCACAAAATGAAAGAAGGTCGCATAGACGTATGTATGACCATTTCTTGCCAAGATTTTCTCATTTGGTCATTGCATCAGTGTCCACCAATAACATCCCAGGAGCAGGAAAGACCCTGAGGAGGAGGATCACAACTAGGAAACAAAGACCCAAACCCACACCCTCCTACAGATCTCCTCCCGCCCTTCCCGTTAATGGGTGCTCTGGGGGTATCTGTCTCAGAATCCACGGGTCAGCCGTCAGCTTCTCCAAGTAGCAGGAAATGCACTCCCGGGCAGATGCAAAGCCATGCATCTGCCTAGCGATGTCCTTCATTTAAAACATCTGCTTTCTGTTGCCTTGCCTTCTCTGCCTCTGTGTAAGCAGCTTCCTCTGGTCAGCGTTTTGCCTCCCACAGCAGCACCTCTATTTAACTGTCAGGTATTGTTACTGGCTAACAGGAAACAATTAATTTGCAAATTAAATTACGCACAGAGCCCTCATCATTCAGGGAACAATAATGCGCTAATTGACAGGAATAAGAAACCACAGGATGTCTTTGTAAACCAAGTGCTGTGCTAATCCTTCTACTGTCATTGCTGGAGCACTCCTGGTGTAAGAGATTACTAAAATCCAGACTAGTAAATCTGACAAACCCGGAACATTTTGCAGAGGTCTCATCTTCAGATGGTGTGGAGCCGTTTTCTACTGTGAAAACTATTCTCTTCTAAAAGTCTGAAGTTTGGTGCCAAAGATAGCACCACAGAAGCTTGAGAAAATTGTTATAAATTTCAATTTGCATGAATATTCAAGTTGTGAAGAGCAACTGAGGTTCTCTATTTTGTGTGTGTGTAGTCTGCAAATTATCTGCCAACCTAAAGAAAAAGCTGTGAGTCACGAGTAAAGTGGGCTAAGTCTGTGAGCATGGCACTCCCAGGGGAGTTTCATCCCAAAGCAACCTTTCCTCCAACAACTTTGCTGCAACTGATTTTCCCATTTTCTACTCTTTCCAGCCCACAGATCCCTCCTATTTCACACATTTTCACTTTAGATTTTGTGTTGATGTGAGAATGTCGGCAATCCAAGGACATGGTTTTAAGGCTGCTTAGTCCGCAGCTTGATGCTGTGGGTGGGTTATTCGCTTAGACACGTGACAGCAATAAAAGCTCATTGAAAGGCTTATTAACATCTCTAGTCAGGTCTTCAGTAGGTAGTCATTGCAGTTCAGTTTAAGTCAGTAGAAAGACAAAAATCTCTGTCTTCCCTTATTTTGCAAGGACCCTTTTCCATTTACTTTTTTTTTTTTTTTTTATTTCAAAGGTGGGAATGTGTCACTCTCATTATCTCAAGTAGGTGAAAAATAAGTTAAAGAACAGGCACAGTCACTCCTGCTGAAGCTATTGGGAGTAACTGGGAAAACACTTAACTCAGAGCCTCAGATATTTCATTACCCAGTTCCCGTGGGGGAGCGCCAAGGCCTTCTCTGTCTCCCCTCGCCCCCCTACCCTGCAATGCTCAGGTCCTGCTGCCAAGAGGGATTTTATTTTCTTTAACTGACATTACTGGGAGTTAAGTCTTCACTCACAGTTTCTCCTGGACTCCTATTTTGCTGACAAAGGAGAACACAGTGGAGCACTGATGGAAATTATCCTCCAGTTTTGGTTCCCATATGTTGCTACATATGACATATTCTGATGTTCTTCACTCCTACAAAGAGTTATATCCAGGAACCATATAATGTGAACTATAGCATACTTTGGAGCTGAGATATTCTCTTTTATTTTAGGTCTTACGGAAAACTGCGGTGCACTTCTTACTGCTACATTGACTCCACACAGTGTCGGTACTTCACATGAAGGCAGCGGAGGTGGGTAGCATCCCACTTGTAGCAGGGTGGCAGGTGCTACGCTATCACCCAGCCAAGAAGGACTGGGACAAAAAAACACCCCACCCACCTCTGTGTGAAAACAACCCAAGAGACATCACGCTGCTGATGGCCATTTTGAGATGTTTTTCTTGTTTCAAAATCGTCAGATTGGGAAAAAAATAGGACCATTGCATCCTGTCTTAATAGAGAAATGTCAGACAGCGTGTGCCAGTAAGACTTCCATGCAGCTGTGGATGGCAACTTGCTCTCCATCACAAAAAAATGCCACAGTAAGCTACTGGAAACTGAGTTTCACTGACCAGGAATATCGTGTAACAGTTACCTCCAGCTAGCACTGTTAAACCCAAATGTAAGCTCTTCACGGGTTTTGTCTTTAACCCTTCTCAGCATAAACACCAAGTATCTTGGATGTGGTGTTTATAGGGACATTCTCTTTTATTACAATGTGAACTTTGCAAGTGTTGTATCCACTATTACTTCAGCGACATTAAGCTTAACAATACTCCTTCAAGGCTGAAAGGAGCAGAGGTCCTTCAGTATGTGATTTCGGAATCAACAAATCAGTCAAAAAAGCTGGTTAACTTCACCTTCAGGCAAAGGTGTTTTTCTGTGTGTGTCTTGTGTGCATGTATGGAAGTGGAAGCAGACACAGGAGGCCTGCAACACAGACCACAAAGGACCTGCTGGACAAATAACCTGTGAAATAGCCATGAAGTTCTCTCCAGCAGAAAATCAGACTAGGACAGAAGATAAAGAAGAAACCTATTTCTGTATTTTTTACCTCTGTGCTGAGCTGGCTGGGCACTGCCCAACCCCAGGGGGCTGGGACAGCATCAGTGACCTGCCTGAAATCACAGCATGGCCATGTGCACATCACCTTCACTCTGGTGTCTGTGCTGGAGGGTGTCATCATTTTCATCCCCTTGTCCACCTGACCATCATTGTTCAATTACCAGTTATACCCTATCCTCTCTCCTTCTCTCCCTCTCACTGTTTCCACCATGGTGTCTGGGGTACTCCCAGTGTATGTGCTCACTTTTGTACCACCATAAATCAGAGAACTTGGAGTCGTGTGTTTATGGATGCTCATTCATGTTGTGCAATGTACATGTGTTGTTTTTTTTTTTAGAAAGTCTGCTCAACTATATAAACTCTAATTGGAGTCAGGATAATTATATACTTATTTATTACTAAGTATTAAAGAGCAAATTTCACATGGGAAGCATTAAATGTTATGTGAAAAAGAGTCTATAACAGAAAATTAAACAAACGAGGTGCAGAATTCAGGGCGGAAAGCCTTAAATCTAGGCCTTATTTTCATACAAGCCAGTCTTTTCTGCTTTGTGGTAAATGCTGTGCAGGACTCTGAAATGTGTGACTTATCTGTAGCAGCGACAGCACTGCAACAACTGCACTTACGCTGGCACTTCTGCAAAGGTTAAGTAAAGGTGGATGTTGTGTTATAATGGTAATGCATTAAAACAATCAAGAAATGCTTGCAACTTTTACCACCTGCCTGGAAGACTGTAACTATGGATGTCCAAAGGGATACTGGAAATCACCAATCAATGACAAGAAAAAAGAAGAAAGAAAATTAGTGTACTCTTCATGACTGTCACTTACCTGGGCTATTTATGTTGCTATGAAGCCAAGCCACCAGCATTTGTAGCCCAGTTCAATAGTTCAAATGTATTTATTTTATTTAAACTGAGGTCTTAATAAAAGGTCAAGGAACCGCTGGGGCAAGAAACTTGACATAAACTCTGGAAATCTGGGCACTAGCACAGTTGCCTTTTAATTTCCTGTGCTTGTGCAAGCTGCGGGCTCCAGGAATGTCACACCATGCAGGGGCATGGAACATGTTGGGACGGTCCTGAGGACAGGCATGTTCCCAGCAGCACATCCTGCTGGGCAGCCCCTGGGCTGAACCTCTGGCAGCATCTGCTGGGCTTGGAGACACTTCATCTGAACTCCTCACATTCTCCAAGGAGTTCTTCTCAACTCCCCGAAAGGCTGGAGTCTCCGAGAAATCTGGTAAACCCAGTGGCCTTTCACCTTCAGTTTTAAGTTGAATAATTTTTAATTAAAAACTCCCTACCTCCAAAGGACATTAAAGTAACCAAGCTAAGATTGTAGAATAAGTAAACAGGACATGTAATTGCCTAGGTAAAATTGTACTGTGCTGCACATGTTCAGGAAAGGACCTGTCAGACTGGGCAGTCTGAGAACATTTGTAAGGCATGGATTTTAAATGGACTTTATTAATACAGCACAATCAATTTGGCATCTTAACAGAAAGCAATGTAAAATGTAAGGAAACAAAAAAAAAGTTTCATACTACTGTTACTGTCTTCTTCCCCTCAGATGATAAAGCATTAGAAAGATACTTTGGAAGGCGTTAAGTATATATGATTTAAAAAGCTGCAAAAGAAATCCTGTGTCCTTATTTCTGACATACCTGATTTATCATTAATTGGGGATTTTCAGCTGTGTGTTGCCCTGGTCTGCTGCGAATTGTCTTCCTCCTTCTCTGAGTTTCTTTACACATTGTACCAGGACTAGTTCAAAAGTTAATTTGGGTATTTCAGTTCCAAGGCCTTGTGTAGCAGCAAATTGCTTGTGGGAGAGTTTTCTAATGATTAGTATGCAACTCTAGGCAAGTACAAAACCAGTATGATCTTATGCCATGCACTGTATTAACGTATACTAAAAATCCAGCTTGCACTTAATATATTATTAAGTATATGTAATTACCTACTGCATATATTAGCAGCTCATGCCAATAAATTATGCTACCTTCGTTCCCCCATGTCCTTACTTTCACTTACTTAATTTTGGGTTTAATAACACAGTTTTGAAATACAATTACCTAGTTTAAGATGCTGGGGAGGGAAAAAACGCAGTGCCTTCTCTCCCATGTCTGCTGCCTCTCCCCACCTACCTTTGGATCTGGCTCTGTGCAGGCACACCCATGTGTATCACAGTCTGGGAGTGTGACTGTGCATTCCTGCTCCTGGGCTTGCTGCTGCCTCAGCCCCAAACTGACCCACACAACACTCCCAAGAGCAGAACAGCTCCACTTTCATGGATTTCTGGCTGGAATCTGCAATGTACTGGTTTTTAATCAGGCTGGGAGCTGTGGTTTGGGGGATCATCTCCTCCTGCTACCTAGTAATGTACTGGCTGCTTTGTAACTCCTGCCAGGGCCTGAGTTAATGGTTGCAAACCAGAAAGCAACAGCGTTGTGTGGTGGTGGACAATGGGAACGGTGATGTTGGCACCAGGAGTTTGGACACTTGAAGCAGCTGGTACCCAGGCTGCAAGTAGAGGGTCCTGCCTTGCAGTAGAAGCCTGCAAATCTGTTGTGCTGAGGCTTTTGTGTATAACAGGGCATCCCACAGAAGGGCAGTGCTGCCTCTCCCCAGGGGAGAAGGAAGTGCATTGACAGAGAATGAATGAGTCTTTGGAGTGGTATATTTTCTGCCTGTCCTTTCTAAAAGCTCAGCTTTTGTGACACTCACCTCTCTGGCTTCCCAAAGGCCTGTGTCATTTCTCTCTTCACTTCAAATAATTGAAAATTGTAGCTGTCAATGCTACCCTTGCCCACAAATCTGGCCATGCACCTCATCTCGCCCTTTCTTTCTTCTTACGGTTCTTTAATGGCACCAAAGACTGGATCTTTTGTAGCTTCTCCAAAACTCTGCAATGCCCTCGCTGCTCTACGAGCTCTGGATTTCTTCAGATTCTCTTTCAGTCTCTCACTTCATCCCTTTTCTAACATCTGCTTGTTACAGCCCTGCAAACATCACAGCAAAGCCCCTTGGTCATGGTTCTTACCTTCTAAAACTTTCATGGTGCAATTTCCACTTCAGTTGCACCGATTTGGACAAGAGGAGAGGGGATTGGTGGTTATCTTAAACAGGGAGTCCCCCAGAAGAGTCACTGGCCTTGAGCAGCAACTCTTCATGAGGAATAATGGTAGTAAGTCCCCAGATAGCTGCTTTTGGGTACAATCCAATTGCTTTGACACTTGGCTCCCACATACAATCACGAGATGTATTAAAAAAGAGTTGACTAAAATAAACTCAAGAGAAGTAAAGCAGTGCTGTGCTGTGATTCTTTGGTGATACTCAAGTGTATCATGCCCAATGCTGCAAGGAAATCTTTAGACCTGTTGGAAAAATCAAGTTTTAATTCAAAAAGTATGAGGCAACAGAGACCACCTTCTGACAGACTTTCAAGTTCCTCCTCTGATAGCTTTTGCCTAAAGAGATGGATATGGCAAAGCAAGTGCCCCTTCCTTGGAAACCATTCCCTTTGAAGGAAAGCACAGAGTAATGGGCTATTGAACTCTGCTACAGGCAGCATCAGATGCTGGCAAAAAGAAAAACTAAAGCAGGCAACTGGTGAAATTAAAATTTGGATTGGGAATTTGGATCAGAGTAAGTGATGTTTATTTATCTGGTAAGGGACCATATCACTTGCTGACCATCAGAGCACTGCCAAACTTTAACCAAAGAGAAAAAAGAAACAAACAAAGCCTAAGCAAATGAGCCATTTGTGTCTTTATGGAACACAGGCAGTGAAAACACCCACCCGGGTATTCATGTGTCCAGTTACATGCCCAGCAATGTGCTCTATGCTGAAAGCTGGTGTCATTCCAGGGCTGAAAAGGCCAGAGCAAAGCCTGGGCACATGTTTTCATTGCATCAGTAATTACTGGGGCATTTAAGAGGATGGCCCTGAACCAGCCCAGCCAAGGAAAGGCTACATTTCAAAGGGTAGACAGGCCAAATTGTATTAGTGTGTACTCTCGCAGGAAATTACATTAGTGGCTACTTCCCTCCCTCCACCCCCAACAAAATCTTGGCACTTAAAAGGCAATGAGTTACAGCCCTGGTCTTTTAGGGTTCTTAATTCACTCTGACAGTTTCCCAAGCATCTGATGGAGGGTCCAGTTTGGATGCACAATCTTGAGATTGTGAGAGAGAATAGGGTTTAAACAGCCATATTTTGCTGCAGCCTTCCCCCATACTACTGAAAAAGTAACCCTCCCCGCATGGACTACTGTTAGGATTTTCTTTGGAAAAGAGGTAGGAGAACCATGGAGTTGAACCCATTGAAGCCTCTGACAGCAGAGCCAGGGTGTGCAGGAGGGCTCTGCATGGAGCAGGGGACACTCTCGCCATTGCAGTCAGAGTGGGAAGGGGCCTCCTGTGCATCAGAGCATCTCATGTTTTTCAGAAGCTGTCTGCTGGGCTGTCCCCGGAGCTAATGCTACTGGTGGCATCTGCAGGACACAGGAAAGGACAAAGCACTCCCTGAGCTGTTTTCAGGTGCAGCTGGGAGCCTGTCTGGCTGCTGTGTGACAACACAGACACTGGCTTGACAGAACAGGAATCTGAGCTAATGGCACAATAAATCAGCCAGGAGGAAGAGGAGGTAACATTAACCTACACACACAGCAGCATGTTTAGTATATTTAGAAACAGAGAAACTGATGACCCTCTATTAGGCAGTCTAAAGTGTCACCATTTAATAAGTGAACAAACTAACGTCAGCATTAAATTCAAAGTCCGTGGAAAGATGCCTTTGACCCTTGTGCCAGGTGTGGAGGAAGCTTTCAGGATTCACCTTGGAGAGGTGTCAGAGCCCTGTCAGGGTCTGCAGCATCCTCTGTGTAGGGTGAAGGTGGGGAGGTGGGGGAAGGAGTGGCTGAGTTGCCACCCCACTGCCACCCTCCCAGCAAGAAGAGGCCCCCGATGTCATTTTCTACTGAACCACTACCAAATGCTGACTTCAGAGATGCAAGTTCAGGCATGTAACATGTATTTTCCTTTGCCCTCTTAGCTAGAGCATCTCCAATGTGGTGGAGCAAGGAGAGAATAGCTTGGGGATCCCATCCATTCCCCAGTCCCATCATGGTGTCCCAGAAACTTTTTAGTGATTAATTTTTTTTTGGAAGAGCTCCTGTTGTTCACTGTCATTCTCATTTCATTAGCCATGTTCACCAATGAAATTTGTCACGCATAAATTGGGAGAGGTTGTCCGAAGCCAGTCAGACATTTGGCACAGGTTGTTTGGTGCTTCCCATGCCTTCCTCTTGAAGGTCATTTGATCGACAAATGGGAACATAGTGGAACCTTGCAACACTGACTTTTATAGCAATAAACATTTATGTTATATAAATATACAAATATATGTAAAATATATTGATAAATATATAAACAAAGTATTTATCTTATAGATTTCTGATGGGTTTGACATCTTACCTACTTGGCATTACTGCTTGGAGGAGAGGATGGGCCAAGAAAGAAAATACTGAGGACTGCTTATGTTTTGCGTCATTAGCAGATTTAAAGGGGAGAATGACTGATTAGAGGCAAGAAACAGGGAATAGTTCAGGCAACAGAACTGTCCAGAAGTGGTCTGTTGAAATGTATATATTTTGGGCCAAGACCCACAGAGAGGCTGGTTGTGAAGTGCAATAAAAAGCTGGATTTCAGCTGTGATGCTTCAAGTACATTCAGACAAACTATCACAAACCATCTGTTGACTGTAGTGACACATTACTGTTTTGCTGTCATTTTACCAGAGATTAGTTGTCAAACCCAGCAGCAATGCCAAAGCAGAGGCATGGGACCCATGGGGTACAGCCAGTAATCTCACTGGTCTTGGTGGGTGCAGTAAAGGGCAGAGAGGCTTGCTCTGTGGCAGGACGTCTTGAGCAAGAGAATATCTGGTGTGAAATGCTGCAGGATTACAGCTTCTAAATAAAGCCCAGAGAGCTGTACCTGTTGCTGCCTGGGGTCAGCAAGCTCTGCCTTACACTGTCTGAGATCGAGTTGTTAATTTAAACATGTTCAATATTTGTTCCCTGCTCCACACTATCACATTATTTGATGAACAATAATGTAATGTAGGTTTGTCAGGGAGTAACCACATGGCAGACGACTGAATTGCTGTGATAGGCCCATGGGGCAAATAGCTTGACATTATGGAGTTTGTACTGGGTATATGTAAGGAAGAACTGAGCCCTAAGGATATGCAAATAATGTGATATTCCTCCTGCATTCAGCAGTCTGTTAGGCCATTTGCAAGGGGAAACCCATCCTCTCTTCATCAGAACTGACCCTGTACTTTGCAGCCCTGAGGATGGCAGGACTCCAGCTGCAGAGCAAAGAGAGGTAAAGCTTCTATCGATATCCAAACCCCCAAAAGGCCGCGAGCGATGTCTCAGGCTTCTGCAGCACTGTGGGGGCAATGCCTGGTGGCTCGGGTTTCTCTCCTTGCTTGTAACACTCATGTTCAAATTTCATGGCAGAATGCTCTGTTTGGCGAGCACATCTTATCTCTAATACTGAAGACTTCCAAATTTCTGCTGTAACCGCAGCAGATCCATTGCTTCAGGATTTGGGAGGGGAAGGAGTTCCCCTCCACACCCTCACTGCCTGTGGCTCAACTGAAGGTTGTCACTGAGGCTGAGGGACACATGCTCAACAGCCGTGATTTACCAATATAGTAATATATGGCTACTTATTTAGAGATATAAAATAAGGCAGCTTTTCAGACCCTCCCTTGGTTTCACCAAACTTGGAAGCCCTCAAGAAAAGTTCTTTAAGGCAGGACTCCCGCAGCAGATTATTTCTTTGCTTCTCTCTGTTTTAATAAAAAGAGTGATAAAGTTTTTGGTTTCGGGAAGTTCAATTTGTGCAGGAATATCCTGCTTTCATGTGCTTTTAGCATCTCTATCAATACAGCAGAAAGCAGAGCTCCATTTGAGAAGGTCAGTGGACCAAAAAACAATGAATATGGACAGATAAGTCCTCTCCCTGTAGGGATAATAGGTACATACTCACAGGCTGTGAACATTGCCCAAGGATATAGGGTTAAGAAAATGTAAATTAATATCTAATTACTTTATCCAAAGCGGAAGAGCTTGGACAAGAGAGAATCTTATTTCAGAAGTCGCATAGCCTGGATATATGAACTCTCCACACAAGTAGAAGACTGATACAAAAAACCAAAGTGCTATATGAAGAAACTTTTGGGCTGGCTGACAGGAAGCACCTCCAAGTTCTTTGAAATAGCCCAGGGTTTTCTCCAGATTCTTCCCAGAGGCTGGTTTGAGACCCAGGGGAGAGTAGCCTGCTCCAGGTGACTGATGAAGTGTGAAGACAGTGTAAGTAACAGTAACTATTTATACACTGAGAGTGCACTGTAAATTAAATGTGAGAATATGGACCCTTAAAAGACTAGTAGGGAAAGGGAGTTAGTAAGTTGGACTGAAGAAAATAAATTGTGAAATGTCCTGTCAGGATCCAGTGTGCGACTGGAATATTCAGCATGTCCCTGACAGCGGGAGGAGGACGTGCAAGAGGATTCCTATGCCTGGGTGGCACATCTGCTGAGGTTGGACTGTCAGTGCCTCATACCAGGGCCAGGGCCACAGAACGGAGCTCTCTGTGGGAGACTGGGCCTCTTGCTCTTGAAAAGGGTCTCCCACTGTGTTTTTGGCAAGAAAACTCTCCCAGTCACGCCAGCTCTCAGAGGGGCGCAGGTTCCACAAAGACATTCACAGCACCACCCGCACACACCTGCGTGTTCTGTTCGTGGGGCAAAGCTGTCTGTCCTGTTGGTTTGGGAAAGATGGCTGTTGCTCAGTGTGTGTGGGACGTGGAGTGTTGGGCTCAGTGAGTGTTGAATACCTGAGACCACAGCTCAAATGTCACATTGAAGAGAGGGCGGGGTGGGCGAGGGGCGCAGCAGAGCAGAGGTTGTGCAGGCTGCACAGCACCCAGCTTCCTCCCCTGCAGGAAGGAGGGTGGGGACCAGCTGCCAGGCAAGAAAGCCAGCGGAAAACTATGACCTATAGGAAACTATGTGAGGCATGTCTGATCTCTGAAGACTACAGATGAGCTGGTGACACCAGCACTGGAAACAGACGCTCGACTGACTGGAAATTATTTTAGCAGAATGCTAGAGCTGGAGCAGGAGCCCTGGTACAAACAAATTGATGCAAAATGCATTCTGAAGTCTCAGATCTGCTGGATTTTGAGAAAACAGTGAGCTGCTGTCTCTTTGGCATCACTGTGACTGCACAGGCCACACACCAGGGCATCTTGCTGAAAGCAGTGAGCTGCACACTTGTTAAGTGGCCAAATGCTGCTGGTTGGCATCAGGAACCATTTCGGGCTCTGACACGGAAGCAGCATCTTAGTGACTCCTTGGCTGACAGCTCTGGAAGGACACAAGTATCACCAATTTCAGCTCCTGCTGCAGACAGAATGCCTGCACTAATGGAGACACCCCATTAAAGCAGTGGATAAACAGTGGAAGACCCTGGAGAAATTTTACCAGACCTTGCAAGCCGTAACCAGCAAAGTAAGATAAGCTGGTATAATGTGAAAGTTAGGGGAATGCAAGAACACAACAAAACTTGGAAAAGCCTTTTCCCCAAAGTGAGGAGTTAAGCCTGCACTCCCACCAGTGCAGCTTCTCGGGGAACCATCCTCTCATAAGGCAGGGCAGGGCAGCTTTCTAAGACTGTTTTTTTTTATGGTAATACACAAGAAACAGCTCTAAAATCTGTGTTAGACATATAAGGAAAGGAATAAATATCTGTTAATCAATACGTATATTTTGGTCAATATATTAAAAAATACATAGAAACATCTTGGATGCAATCTTCCAGATGGACACTTAGCTTGGTTACACCAATGTCTGGAAGTGTCTGGCATACTGTAGCATCTCCTGCAATTCCACTTCTCAGTCCTAGTATTTGTGCTTGACCTTATTCCACCATCCCCAAATGATAAAGAAAACTTTTCTCCTCATGGCTATAATTCAGGGAACACTTTTGTATAAACACATTAAACTGCTGTAGCACTGAACTATAGTCCCATATTCTGCATTTCAAGAGCGTTGTATTTCCCACAGGGCAGAAAAACTGCATGTGAGCCCCATGCTGCCCCCAGCATAGCAGGATTTCCAGCTGGGCTAAAAAGAAACCAACTCAGTGAAGGTTTCACTCTGCCTTGTTGCATTTGCCATAGCTTTGGTGATTGCATAGCCTTTCCCGCTCAAATTCAGAAAACATAGGTTTTATCCATACAGGAGAACCCTAAGAAAACAGTATCAATGGATATTTTGGTCATTATTGGATTTAATGTGTCCTCTTTGACCTTCCCATTTTAACAGCAGCACCCGTGTGCTCCTACAGCACCTGTGAACCCTACACATTCAGCACACCATTTTTCATGTTGAACTATGGATCTAGATTCCTGGAGGGACAGGAATTTAGCAGCTACTATCACAGTTCCTGACCTTTACTAACAAACATGGCAAACTGTCAAAGCTGGTCCTCTTTCTGCAGTTCATCTGGGATCCTTTACTGGCAACAGATTCACTTTTCTGTATCACTGGAGGTTGTAGTGAGGTGACACTTGCCTGCGAGGCATTTTGAACAAGGCATTTTGCAGAGGAGACCAACAACTGTGTTATAGCAGTCCCTCTGCCCAGCTGCAGACCTCCTTGCCACAGCCAACACGTTCTGCTCATGGACACGTTTCTGCTGTAAAATAGAGCACTACAGTGCTGGTTGGCAAATCAGTATTGTAGCTCATGGGTAGAAGCTGTGCTTTGAGGCATTAGCTTGTGGGCTTTGTCAAGGGGCAGGTCTGTGGACACTCTGATACCTGATGGACCCCAATCACATAACCCCTGCTCTTCCAGTCCAGAACCACCAATGCAAAGAAGTTGTCTGCATGGCTACAAGTTGCAAATCACTGCTTTTCTGGTGAAAATAGACATTTATTCAACTTGTTTCCTTCATGCCTATATGGAAAGCTGAAACCTCATCTTTCTGCTAGAGTATCATCCTGTGATTTCAAGTGAGAAAAGAAAACATTTCATTATAATGCTGCAACAGAAGTTTTGATAGACTGTGTTCTGCTGTCAGCGTCTCCGTGTACATACTCTTAATTCTGGTGTGAAGAGCTACAGTTCTTTAGCGCAGTGTAAGACAGTGTGGGTACCAGCACCTCTGTGCAGGACAGAGCTCTGCTCCACAGCAGCCCCCTCAAACCATGACAGGTAACAGCGTGGCTTCAGAGGAGTTGCCAGGTCAGATAGAACAATGGGTTCAGTGATTGTGGCACAGCTGACACTTTGGGAGAGTCACCAAAGCAATCTGTGCCATGGCTGAAAAGAACATGACAAATCATTTCCACATGTCTATGGAACAGGGCTAAGACAGTGTCTTAGAGGGACCTCTAAAACTATTAGTAACACAACTGTCGTTATTTAGCTGGAACTGACAGGGTCTAATGACTGATATCCTGCCCATTTCCTTAGGAAGGGGATGAGTGAAACCCTGGAGTGGTAGAAGAGGAATGTGACCTTGGCCCTGGAAGGCTTTCTGGACCACTAGAACCTCCCTGAGGTGCCAACTACCCACCAGCTTAGCCCCAGCAGATGAGAGAAAAGGATCATGAGTTTGGGGCTCCTGCCAGAGCTCAGTCCTTGCAGAAGCAAAAGCAACTCGGCCTTTGCAGGGATGATGTTCTGGGGCGTACTGCAACTAGAAGGGATCAGGGTCTCCTGTATCCCATGGGAGACAGTGAGCTCCAGCTGAGCAGTGCTGCTGCAACAGGATACTTTGCACACTCCCCCTGCCACAGGGCTGGTTAGGCTCAGGCAGGGGCTTAGTCATATCTGACCTTCTGTAGCTCAGAAAAGGCCTCTGCCGCATACCAGATCTCCAGCTTGTTGCCATTTAACAGAGGAACTTGCCCTTACTAGAGAGGCATGACTGGGTATCACAGATCTGCTGTCAGGTCCATGCTGTGTTCACATGGAGAGAAAGAAAGGGAGATGTTACACCTGCATTAAAGAGCACTAGGCCTTCATCTGCATCTCAAGATGACCACACAGGACTTTCTGAAGTCTTTGAAATCTCTATGGAAGAGATTCAAGACCAGGCAAAAGATGACAAATAATACATGCAGTTTGAAAATAGAAAATCCTCTCACACTGCCAGGCTGGGTTTTGTAACTACAATCTTCACATATTTACACTGGCCAGGGACCCATGACCATATGCCAGACACAGCTTTTATTCTCATAATCTAAACAGCCTCCATACGTGTTAACATTCTTCATACAAACATACATACATACAGGTAGTTTCTGTGAACCAGAAACCTACTGTTTTTGACTGTCCACACAGCAACCAGAACAGATGCAGTCCTGAAGAGCACTATAGGCCCTATATTGTAATAAAAGAAACAAAATCCATGCAAGGAGAAAATGAGATTTTAAAACATGCTTATTTAAAATAAGTTTATTATAATGAAATAATATAAAAGTCTGACAGAAGTCTTAACAATGCTCCAAAAGAAGAGACAGATGCTGTATGATTTGAGAGATGATGCAGACTGCAAACTTCAGAGTATTACAGTCTGAACTGCTTATGACATCGCAATTTGTGTATTATGCTTACACTGAGAGGTGATTTGGGGGGCACAAATGAGCCCAGTAAATTTAAAGTGTGAGGCAATATACCTTCTCTTCATCTTTAAATGTACTTCAGTATGTATATAATGTATTTTACTACGTAAATTAAGGCTTGCAGTAAGCTCAGTTTGACAGTGATAAAATGTATGCCCAAAATTTACTTGAAAAAAGAAGATAGGAGAGGAAACCATAAAAGCCAGCTGCCTTGGTTTTCGGTTTGATTACTGTATTCTGGAATGCGATTTACTTGTTTAGTTTCAAGTAGACATAAATCTCAAACTTTCAAGATGGTTTTAAATAAAGGAATCAAATTTTGGACCCCTTGAATACTGCAAAGCAAAAGAAAGTTAACACAGCGTTAAGCAGAAATCAGTAAACAAAACCAAGGAAGTTTCACATTCAAAAATATGAAACCTTTAACACATCTGGAGTGTGTGTGTGTAGAAATCCTATACCAAGAAAGGGATATTAAAAATGACATTGAAAGACTACATTTTGAAGAACTGCATGCCAGTGGGATGGTGCACATGTATTTAAGTGAAACATACTATGGACATACTCTATCTTCAAAGCAAGGGCTTAAAATCCTTGCGTAAACTGCGAGAAGGATCAGCTACAGCCTGGGTTTGCTCAGAGCCTAAGTGTGCCACGATACCTCTTCTGCACAGGGGTGATTTTATTTTGCTTAGAGCATTCAGTAGTTTGCAAGGTTTGTTCACCAGGGTGCTACAGAAGGTAGTATCAAGGCATCAGTTCAGTTATTCTCATACCCCAGCCCCCTTTTCTTTTTGCTCTGTTACCTGCACTATGCAGGCCAGAAAAGAGAAATAAAATAAAATGAAAAAAAACCCCAAAACCAGCAAACCCCCAAGCCCCTGTGCTTTCAGTCCTGTAAGACAGAACTTCTAAATCTGAAGTATCCCAATTTAAATTTTATTGGTGAAACCAAAAGTTTAAAGTAGTGTGGTTTTCCTGTTAACTCAGGGTGAAACTTGAGGAAAAAGTAGCACATTCTCCATCTGTATGTCGTGTTGCCTGCCAGAGAATTCAAGTCTGATTTTCCATGTTTATATTTGTATCCTTTACAAATATGTATCCCTCCTGATTTGCATTCTTATGGAGAGATGCTCTGACAGCAAGGCAGATGACAGTGAATGGAAAGAAAAGACCAGGCTGGGGAAGAGGGAAAGACAGCCACCTAGGAACATGCTAATCATATTTCCAGGTGTCTGAAAGGCAGTTAAAGGTTCCCTAACATTTTTCGTAAAAGCTGAAAGGAAAATGAAAAGAAAGGGTTAGAAGGTCCAGCATATGAACACATAACACTGTTTTCTATAATGGTCCACATCCCTTTGCCAAAGCACACTGAAAACAACTGGAGCATATTTTGGGCATATTTTTATATATCTAGCTAAAAAAGTGACTTTTCAAACTATGAAACATTTTGAAAGCACACAGCTGTAGCCTACATCTTGATGATGCTTTACAAAAAGCTTTTAAGAGAAGGTATACGGCCCTTAATTTTAAGTGCATCTGTTAAAGGGAGACCCATAGTACAACAGTGTCAAGATGGGATGCTTCAATGACTCCTTGAAGTTTACACTAAAGCACTTGAGTATGCAGTTCATATTCTACAATTGTAATGTCACAGAACTTCAATATGGAACTGAGTCCGCTGTCTTAAAATAGCAGAGGGGGCTCCAGAACACAGTTTGTTTTTAAAAAATAACAACTAAATAAATAAAATAAATAAAAGTGTCCCATTGCTAAGCAGAACTGGACTGGAATTATTTGAGAGCTCTGCTCTAATGCCAATGACGCTACATAACAAAGATGTGTTCATGATGTGTGTTCAAATATGCTGACTGCCATTATTCAGTACAACACTTCTATCAGATTGCTTTGGGATTTATCATGTCTCAGCAAGGATGCACACTGCATAGACACTGCCCGTGTCATATGCTGTATCAGAGTACTATGCTCAGCTACACTAACTTCACAAAAAGCAGCCTTACTCCCCCTAGGGTAAGGTTGTGATTACTCTTATTTCACCACGGGTAAGTAAAATCCCTGAGAATATGCAACTGTTAGACATTGCAGGAAAGAGCCAAAAGCATTTCTAAAGGAAAGGGATGCAAAACTTTAGACTAGCACAATTTAAGAAACCAAAGTCGTTCATGTAAAGCACACAGAGCAAGGGTGCTGTTATCTGAGAGTCACGTGGATCTCTACCAGTATGCAGATCAGTTGTTCATAAATGTCAGTCATTAAAATAAAACCAAACACAATGAAGAAAACAACCCTAACTAAACAACAAACCAAACAAAAACCACCAACCTTCTTTCCAATTCTAAATTTGAAGGCCAAAAATTAGTTGCTTGTTCTCTACAATTATTAAAATCCAAAGCCACCCTCTCTGCTTGCCAAATTGACAACAAAGGAAAAGAAGATGAGTTGTCGAGCAGTGCCTTTGCATCCACTTGGCCATCTGGCCTATTGCATCCTTAAAGGTAAAACCTGGAGTTCAGCTCTTCAACATGCTGCACGGGTTTCTCTCTCAGTGGTTCTTTGACTGCAAAGATAGCATTCGTAAGTCTTGAAGTGCTCAATGCCCTGCAAGAGCAGTGCAGGGTGAAGTGCAAATTTTGAAGGCAAGGAGACCTTGCTCAGTTCCTTCTCTACAAGTCCCCCATTTAATAACAAGCACACAGGGGTCTCCTGAAGCCATGGTCTCCTAAGAATATTCTTAAGCACCAATTCCAGAGTGCAGAAAGACCAAATTTACACAGAAGAGCAAGAGGAGAAAGCCTGCTCTGAGGCAGGATGCCATGCTGATTAGAAGATACACAATGTAGAATGCTCTCTCTATTTATCAGAAGACAGAAGAATGGTAGGAATTAGTAACTGCTGAAGCTAGTGGTCCAAGGAAGCTGTTCTTTGCCTACGAAATAAAGCCTCCTGATTTTTTGCAAGAAACACTGGGTGTGATGTGCACCTAACAAACTACTGGTTCTCCTCATAGTTAAGAACCAAAATGAAGAAAAACAGAAAATGTAAAAATACCTCCAAATATTTTAAGTGCTGAATACACTTTCCTGCTCCCGGAAAAACTTTAAAGCAAAAAGGGAAGTTAGTTTTCATCATGATCTGACAATTGATTTCTAGAGAAGAGGGATCTCTTCCTGGTCTTCCCATAACCCAGCGGGTATGTGGAAATGTGGTCTCCATTATCTTTCCAGAGCATTAAGCTAAACACAGCTACAACAACATTTCCCACAGAACAGCTGAAAACCTTGAGGAAACCACACCAGGTGGAGAGTTCGTTGTTTTACTACAGGGATGGTTTCTTTGCATTCATGCTTAGAAGTAGACAGCTGAATACCAAAGGCCTTCTGCTCCATTTTGAGCTCTGTACGTAGTGAAATAATTAAACAGAACTTTGGTCAAAAGTTTTGACTTTGTACTCAAGACACATAATACTTAAACTAAGAGAACTGAAAAAACTAAAACCTGATTCCTTCAGATCTCTCTTGGATTACATAAGAACGACACATAGGTCTACCTTAAAGAAGATGACAGAACACTACTTAAATAGTTTCGATGATTTTTGAGCAGTCTTGGGAATCCAGAGAGGTCTCAGCTGACTGGAAGATGGCAAACATTGTCCTGATTTTCAAGTAGGGGAAGAAGGAGCGCCCTGGAGACTACAGACCTGTCAGTCTCACTTCAGCACCTGGTAAAATTACAGAAAATATTATTCTGGGAGGTATTGAAAAACACCTGGAGGACAACGCAGTCACTGGTCACAGCCAGCACTGTTTCATGAGGGGAAAGTCCTGCTTTGTCAAACCTGATTTCCTTCTTTGACAGGGTTACCCATTTAGTTGATCTAGAAAAGTCCGCAGATGTAATCTTTTTGGACTTCAGCAAAGCTTTTGATACTCTCTCAGACTATCCTTCTAGACAAAACATCCAGCCCACAGCTGGATAATCGTGTTACGTGATGAGTGAGCAACTGGCTCACGGGTTGAGCACAGAGGGTAGTAGTGATTGGGGTGACATCAGACTGGCATCTGGTCACCAGTGGGGTTCTGCAGGACTCCATCCTCAGCCCAGTTCTTTTCAACATCTTCATCAAGTACTTGGATGTAGGACTCAAAGGAGTACTAAGGAAGTTTGCCAACAACACTAAATTGGGAGGAGCTGTTGACGCCCTCAAGGGCAGAGAGATCATGCAGAGACCTTGACAAATTACAGAGATGGGCAATCACCAACTGTATGAAGCCTAACAAGGGAAAGTGCCGCATTCTGCACCTGGGACGGGGCAGCCCTGGTTGTGTGTACAGACTGGGGAACAAGAGGCTGGAGAGAAGCGCTGAGGAAAAGAACCTGGGGGATCCTGGTTGACACAAAGTCGAATATGAGTCAGCAGTGCCCTGGTAGCCAGGAGGGCCAACAGTGTCCTGTGGGGCATCAGGCAAAGCATCGCCAGCTGGTCAAGGGAGGGGATTGTCCCACTCTGCTCTGCACTGGGGCGGCCTCACCTTAAATACTGTGTGCAGTTTTGGTCACCATAACATAAGGAAGATGTTAAACTATTAGTGTCCAAAGGAGGGCCATGAGAATAGTGACAGGTCTGGAGGAGAACCTGTATGAGGCCACTTGGTCTGTTCAGCCTGGAGAAGAGGAGACGGAGGGGAGACCTCACTGCAGTTACAACTTCCTCAGGAGGGGAAGTAGATGGGCAAGTACTGATCTCTTTACTCTCATGACCAGTGACAGGACTCGAGGAAATGGCATGAAGGTGAGTTAGGGGAGGTTTAGGTTGGAGCTCAGGAAAAAGTTTTGCACCCAGAGGAAGACTGAGCACTGGAAGAGGCTCCCTAGGGAACTGGCACAGTGCCAAGCCTGTCTGAGTTCAAGAAGTATTTGGACAGTGCTCTCAGGCACATGGGATGACCCTTAGGGTGTCCTGTGCAGGGCCAGGACTTGGGCTTGATGATCTCTTCCAACTCAGCATTTTGTATATGTATTTTTTATAAAATGCCTAATTAGAGTCCCGCTACCTTTCTTCATACAACAAGTGTGACAGTGGCCTTTTCTTCAAGTATCATATGCTTTCCTTAAAGCTCACAATGCTAGGCTCTTTAGAAAAGATCAAGTATTTGGTGTGGAGAGAGGCTCTTGCCACAGAGCGATGCAGGGCAGTAGGTCTGCAATACATTCATTTTACTGACATGGTTTTCAGGACAGCAAAAGCCAGTACTACTACTGTGAGTATGGCAAAACTGACTTCTGTATTTATGAAGACTTAACTAGTTCTAAGTACCTCATCAGCACAGTGTTCTCTCCTCCTGTACAAGTTAAATTTCTTTGTACAAAGTCACCTAAAGCCCTAGGTCAACACGGAGAGACCTGCTTATGCCTTGAGCAGGCAGTCACAGGCAGCCTTCTGGCCACGAACAAAAGTAGGAATTTTGTCCTTTACCATATTACTAGCTAAAAGGACTTCTTTATTATTTTTAATAGCAGCAATGCTAAAACCCACATTTTTATCTGTATCAGCAAAATGGGAAAAAGGGTAAATAATACTTTTTTAATTTTGTCACTTATAAATAATTTCAAAATTCAAGATTTGTAATTGGTCCAACATGTAATAGCTCCATCACGAAGTCCAGCTTCTCCTACACTTTACTAACTTCACACCCACTTTCATAAAGTTTCTGCCCATAATGGCAGCCTTTGAAGGATTTTAATGATATCTGCTTTTTAAACTGCTAGCTGTAATAAATTTAAGAGCAAATATTTTCATTTTGCATGAATTTGATTTAAGAAACCCCTAAAACCCAAAACAGAAAAACCCACCAAAACCTCAATAGTCAGGATGATGGACATGATCTTCAAATGCTTATGTAAAGTACTGTTGAAATTAGCTGGGCTCTGTCAGTCTGTTCAGCAAATTTCTTGTGGTCTACTGGCAAGAGCTGATGGGGAAACTATGGTACATACTGGGAGTTGGTCAGGGAACACAACACCCTGTGTCCAAGGCTGGTTTCTGGGGCTGCTGTGACCACCAGCCACACACACCTGTGGTGAAGATTTCGGTAATATTTGGATTAAAATATTTAATTTGATAATTATTTAATGCAAATACATAAAACATTATTTGTCCCAAATTAAGGGACAAACTCACTGCCTTATAAGCTGGTGTTCAGCTGCCCGTATCTTCTGCTACCAGGGAAACAGAAACTCTCACTACCTCTGTCCTCCTACACCATGGCAGGGAGTGGGCACAGGGAAGGGGAGAAGAAGAGCCTGCAGCACCTGCCTGGGTGCTGTGTTGGCAACCCAAGAGCTCTGCAGCACATGCACGTCTCCCCTAAAGTATAGGAGCAAAGGCCAAATTCTGCTCTGTTACTTTGATGAGGTGATGAGAAGAGGAAGAGCACAGGCAGAAGAGAAACAGTCAAAAACATTCATCACAGACATAGTTATGACCCAAAGAGAAACAGTACCTCTGCATTTATATGCAAAACAAGCATAACAAAAAAACCCAACAACAAGCAACACACCACACATAACCTTTCCCGAAAACAACTCACAACACCCTTCCCACCTGAACAGATGCAGTGAATGGAAACAATGTCCAAAAAAACCTGAAATGGAAGAAATCTTTGTGAACAGACAGTCCCTGAATTTTCAAGATGTGGTCTGGCTGTAGTCATACCACCTCATCTGACTCCAAACCATGTACTTCATAGAGAGTGTCCAAGATATTTAGCTGCTTTTCCATGGCTGGTAAGTAAACACTGAGGTCCCTCTGCATTCCTTTGTAAAATGTTTCTTCCTGAGGATCACACTCCTCCACAGACAGAGCTGCCACAAAATCTTCATATGTTGGAGCTGCCCTTAAAGCTAACTGGGAGAAGAACCAAAGCTTTTAAATTTTTTAAAACAGAACAGGAAAAGAAACACAACTAAACTCATGAAAAACTTCAAAGACCTCCCTCTTCGCATATAGACTGCATAGCTTTAATTTAATTATGTGTACATGCATCTGTTAAGAGTTTTAACTAGAAGGGAGGCTTATAATCTTTTATTTTTATTTGTTATGTTTGTGTAGATCCCCAGTTTAAGACATCTTCAGAGGGGCCTGATTTTTATGAAGTGTCTCTGTATTATATTTTCTACAAATAAATAGCATACATTAGAAATTAAATACAAACCCCAAATAAAGTACAGTTTGTTAGGGGAGCTCCCAACCCAGTATCACACACTTCAGCACTGAATTCTCAAAATGCTCTTTAGAAAGCTTTCCCCAACATTTCTGTTTCTCCACCCTCAAAGTCATGATTGCCTGGATGGGGCTTTCCTTTTTTCTTCTGCAATTCCAGTAATAATTTTCCACGGACAAACACAAGGGGGAGCTGCCAGACTGGACGAAAAATTTTGTCTAGCCAATACAGACTACTTCAACTCCTCACACATTCTGCACTAACCCTCATATGCTCATATTCAAAGATAGCTCAATCTTCATTTCTTCATTTGATAGCCCTTTAAGACTGTGCTCAAAAACACATAATGAAAAACTATTCATGCAAGTGTGATCTGTCTGTTTTGCTTCCAGAAAGCAGGCTCCACCCTGAAAGTCCAACACTAAACACAGTGATACCTACAATGCCTTGAAAATAAGGTCTGGCAAAGGAATCCATTTATTTTAATGCTTCAAATTCTAACACAGTTTATGAATTACACACAACATGCAATCACACAAACAAGACCCCCAGCTCTATCAGCGACCAAGATAAATACTTACCGCAAAGACCCCTCGGACAACCCAACCATGGTGCTGCCGTAATGTCTTTCCATAAGCATTGTCTTAAAGGGAAAAAAAATAAATAAATCAAGAGACAGACGTATAGCAGTTTTAAATCTGCATCACAAAGAGAAGTCAGAGCTTAGAAGTGACTATTTAAGAGTATATTCTTGCCACTTGACGCAAATAATTGCTATTTCTGAGTACTGAACTAGGACTGAAAGGAGATGACAGATTTGGGATTTCTGCACTGGGGTCTCAGCTCCACTGTCAAATCTCCTTCCAACCCATCCACGGCAAGTAAGTGTTCTAAGAGACAGGAAGGCAAATATGAAGTCTGAGAAAATACCACACAGGGTGAAATTCCAACAATAAACCAAAGCTGCACTGGTCGTACAGATATGGAAGAACTTGTCGGGAGAAGAAAGGGAATGAAACACTGGGAAAAACCCAGCAGCGTGGCTCTGCTGCACACACTGAGCAATTCAAGGATTAATTCAACACTGAAGCCTTCAGACTCAGAAGGTCAATGGCTTGACTTTCCATGGTGTTCAACACCCACATCTGCTAGCAGTGTATTTACAGCCCCACTTCCAAGAGCTGTTACACATTCCAGTGTAGTAGTCCTTATTAATAATCCTACTGGGTGACCGCTTAGCTGTTTAAAAGAAGATAAAATAAAAAGCTTTTAAAAAAGCTGTTTTAAAAGATTATTTTAACATCAGACTGCATGCATATAGAGAGGACCTTGCTCAGGAATAACCAAGTCAAGTCTAAGAGGGGTTTGTATTTTGTTCTGTGATTGCTGTGGCAAATAGCCTGACGGAAATCGTCGGAAATTGTGCACTTGAAAAAATTCCTTCTTCTCTGTTACAAACTCCCTTCTAATGGATGTATAAAATTCACAGTCATGGTGGCAAAGAGGTGATGGCCAATCTCACGTGGAAACAAAAAAGTAACAAAGCAGCAATCACAACTTTGGGAGTTATCACTCTCGCTGCAAACCAGTAGAGAAAGTGGAATGAGACAAAGCTCTTGTTTCTCTAAGATATGACTTTCTTCCCTGTCAAAAGTATGCCAGTTACAGGAATCTTTATCTGCTAATATATCAGTGTTGACCAGTAACCCATCTTAAACCATTTTAAAAACACACAATTTTCAAAAATGTTAGGTCTTAGAGATTACTTGCATCACTAGTCACTGAAGAAAACACAGGTTCTAAACAAGGAGGAAAGGAGCCAAGTATGTAGATTCAGAAGCACGTGAAGAATAAAACAACTGGCACTTACTCAGAGCTGTTTGGATATTCTTTTCCCCATTCTTCACTTCTGTCAAAAACCCTTTCAAGAACTTTAAACCTCTGCCAGGATGAGCCCATGAAATAAAAAGAAACCATGTTTATAACAAAGCACCTCAAAGTGTAACAAGCCCTGAATGTTGTAATATAACTCAAGTGCAATAAAACTCAAAATTAAGGAGCCATTTTCAATCTGAACAAAAAAAAAAAAAAANCCTCCTCCAGTCTGTCTCTCAGCCCAGGGTAAAAACACTTTGCTAAAAATTTCTGCTGCAGCCTGTAATCATCTGCCTGATGCTTTGGCCCAGTCATTCACTGTAATGGGAAAACAGTGTCCTGCAATTGCTTATTCAGGCCTTTAGGCAAAGTTGCAGGGATACAACCACAAAAAACACACTCATCTTGAACCTGGCCAGTGTGGATTGATGGAGCCTGTGGAAATTAACCAGTTTGCTCCACATACACAAACCAGCACTGGTGAAAGGCCCCCCACTGCACCCTAGCAGTTCATAATGTATGCAGATGTGAGGTCATTACCTTTTCAGCCACAGGAGAGCCTCTGTAGCAGAGTTTCTAACTTGTGCTACACCTGCGTTCACTTCATGGAGCACTATCTTCTGAAGGGTATCAAACTCTTCTTTGTTGGTAATATATTTCTGGTTTATTTTCTGGAGAAAATACAAAGGGCTTTTAAGACTACACAGGAGCCTGTCCTATAAATACCACCCACTCACCAGGGCTCTTCCCTGCTAAGAGATACTACAGATCCCCAACCATGTCATACACTCCCCACAGTATGGCTGCCCTGCCATGCTGGGTGTACCAGCCCAAGGCACCACTCCAGACACGTGGTTTGCCATCTGGCTAACACAACCAAAATAAAGCATCTCAGTCAAAAATTTACATTATCATTTCTGTCCAACAAAATGCTTCAGGTTCACATGACACTGTCCACACTGGTGGACAGGAGTTAACTCCATATGCTCTCCAAGCAAAGTCCCATTTGCCCTGAGCTTCAACTACCAGCAAGATTATCTTCTGACAACTGTTAAGCTGCACATTCTCATTTACACTTAGCACCCCTCAGCATGCTTATGCTTTCAATTTATTCCTAAGTTTTTATACACAACTCCTCGCAAAAACAAGAGAGAAATATATAAGGGGCAGATAAATAGACTGATCTTCTACATTAAAGGAGCAGCTGCCTATCACTTCACAATAAATACCTGATGGTTTAGTTTTTTAAAAAAGATTCTTCTCTCTTGCTATTTTCAGTCTTTCAGTGATTACCTTCCATAAGATAAACAAATACATTTCTTACTTGGCACCAAACCAATCTTATTGCATACCATGTTCCTTATATGCTCAGAAGATATATTTTGCTTTTCCCATTTTTTTTTTTTTTGTTTGTTTTCACTTGAAGGAAAAGCGATGAAAAGTCTTGCTATGAATGCCTTTTATCTCATAACCAGTACCTCAAACCTTTTCAGAAGGTTCTTGATGCTGAAAGAACTTCCAGAGCAAGAACCAAGCCTTCAGGGTATGCCCCGACTTGCTGAGAAACTGGTCCTTAATGCGTTAACTTCCTCCTACTTGGTTGAGCAAAAGGCTTTTTTTCCCTCCTCCATTTGTTTTACAGCTTAAAGTCAACACTGCTAACATCACATCATGTCTTACAACCTATTCAGCTCAGAATCAAAGTCATATTCATTAGGTGTAGCAGATGCTTCCGTTGGCGGTCAATCAAGTATTTTTATAAGTTTGCACACAACTGGATTTATTAAATACAGCATGTACTGTAAGAACAGAATTAGGGGCATTTCAGTGCTCTGATCTGACAGATGGTAACACTATGAAATATCAAACAGTCTTCCAGTATTGACTTAACCACATATTTTTGAGCTTTAGTGTCTAAAATAGATGTTTGGATTAAAAACCAAAAATCAGTTCTAGAAATAAGCTGTTACCTTGATGTTGCCTACAAAATCCATTTTAACAGGAGCAAAAACAGTTGGTCCCAGCTTGTCTAGAAAAAAAAAAAAAGGCCGTATTTTAAAATTGAGGCTCTTTCCAGTCCTCATGTTTTAGTAACAATTAGTTTCATTTACTCTCTTAACTACCCTTCTAAATGGCAGAATACTAAATGAATGATGCAAACTCAAGTTTCCTTTGATGTACAACCAATGCACCCCCGTCAGTACAAGTGTTAAAATACTCTGACCTTCAATTTGGAAGTCTTCAAAAGGGTGCATGCGCACAGGGACCTCACATCCAGCATGAGATGCAGGTAGGGGGTGCACTAGCTGGAGATAGAAGTCTTTGGATAAATCAAATAGACTACATGATGGTGTGCTGGCAGCTGTTCTGGATGTGTAAGGTATCAACGCTGCTCTTTTGAGGGGAAGAAATTGCTGTTCCAGACAGACCCATGGATTTCCAAACTGTATATATACGGGTCCCATCTAAATGAGAGTAGATCCTCTTTAAAACAAGGGAGTAAGAAACATGTTCTGGTACCAGTCAAACTGATTCTGCTGATACTGTTTGTACTGTATCACTTTAGTGAAGAAAGAAATTTTTCAAACCAACCCTTCCACCTTTCTTCACAGCTGGCAGCAGTCAAAAGGAGTTAGAAGAAAAGAAGCAGCTTACCCAGAACCGGCACAATTGCATAACAAGACTCCAGAAACTCTTCTGTGGGTATGCCCTCCTCCTCCTGAAGTTCAATATCACTGAACCTGGTGTCCAGGACAAGCAGAAAAGGTTCTTACTTGAACAATTCCTTTTGCGTAACTTCTAAAGCCAAAATTACATTTCCTGTTCACGTCATTTGCATAGAGGTAAAATTTATAGACATTAAACCACCAATACAGCTTTTGTTTTACTACATTAAAGTAACTGATTGCAGAAAATACACATTTGGTGGTGAGTAAGCAAGGCCTCAATTACAAACAAGGAGAAATCTCCCATTTCACTCTGTACAGCTGATTTTACAAAAGATATCTTCTTCCAATTACAGTGCTATAGGCAGTCTTGTTAAATAATCTCAGTAACTACAGCTTTACAGACAAAAAAAGTCTCAAAAGTAAGTCAATTGAAGACTTTAATTTTCAATAATTCTTTTAATTGAAATCTGTAATACCTATTGCTCATGACACTGAAGAAGGTAGGAAAATCATTTTCATTTCCGTCTTCCTCACACAGAGTCAATTCACTTAAAGAATTTGTTTCTGACTTCAGCAACTTGTGTGCACCACAGCTTTCTACAGCTTGCAGCTTGTCCTCTCCATCTTCTTTAATGCCTAGCAGTTATAGGAAACAGAAGAAAAACAGAAAAAGAAAACAGTCCCATACCCATATTGTTATTCCGGTTCATCACGATGTCTTCCTATTTGAAGGGAAGGCACTTGAATACCTGGATCGTGCAGTTTAAAAGCTTCCCTGCCAGCACGACTCTCACCATAGGTCTCCTGGAGCTCAGACCATGTTTCAAACAGTCCCTTCATCATTTCTTTTAATCAGACAGACCAGGCTCCAATGCAGGTGAGCCAGCACATCCTCAAAAGAGGACAGACTGATGAGAGAAGAGCACTGAAGAAGCAATTGGGCGCTGCAGTGAGCAGACTCATCTTCTTGAAAGGAAGATTACTTATCACATGGTTGTAACTTTCCCAGTACTGTCAAAGTGTCACAGCGTATTTTCAAAAGCAAAATAATAACAATGATGTGTTTGGTCCTTCTGATAAGTTAGCAAACTGGCTGCTTAGATAGACACTGGTGTGATACCAAAAATTGCTATGTTCTCCCCCATTTCTATGAATATCTTTAAAGTTTACCAGAAAAAGGTCCATGTGCCTCTTCTCCACTGTGGCCTATTTAATGCCTTCTTTGGGGTGAAGTAAATGTTTCAAATACATACAGCACTACACAAGCATTTCCAAAAGAAGACAAAATCTTTCTTATACATCCCCCATGTGGTAAGACCTTCTGACCTCATGGAGAACTTCAGAGAACAATTCAAGAAGCAAAACAGATGCATTCACAGTATCTGCAGCACACAAGCCATGGCTACAGCACATCCTGCTTGAAGATCGTCAGACTAGCATCCAAGATTTCCCAGGGAATATGTCTCTCCAGGAAAGGAGTATTTTCAAGGGTCAATGATGTTTAGAGAGAGACCTGAAGCAGAATTGAGTTTCTGGCTGAAGGGATCAAGCTGCAAGGAACTCTCTTCCTCCAAGTGATATCAGAAAGCAGGCTTGCAGCAGTCCCTATTGCCACTGAATAAGCCTGGTCCTGGGTGCAAAAAGAACCATTCACACCCAGTAACAGCAATGAGACCTGAGCCATTCTCCTCAGGGCAGAATAAAAATGGTCCCAGACATCAATGATATTCACAATCCAAGTGTCTCTCCTAAGGATTTAGAGGTACAGTGATGTCACTGACCAGTCCTTCACCAAGACACACAGGCTAGCGAGTAGAGAAACAGCCCAAGCCTGTAGTGACTCCACAAGAGTGCTATGCAAAAAGCCTGAGACCCTCTGAAATGTCAAACTCAACCACTGTAAGCCCTAAATGACATACAGAAATTTGTTATGGGATTTAAGTGCTAAAGCACTTTTAAAGACTGACTGCTCCTAATGAAGGGAAGAGAGAGGGAAAAGCATCTGAGCTCACCAGAAGCATACAGATAGAGCCATCAGTGAGTCAGAGACCCTAGGTTGGCTGGGTCAGTCCACCCCATACAGATGGCACTGCACATCCTAATTCACCCTGTCATCATCATCATCATCACGGCTTGGCTTCGCGAACGAAGATTTGGGAAGGGCTCTACCCACGCTTGCTGCAAGCGCGCTGATGGCTAAAGAGGCCGATGCGAGATAGGCAAGTCCGGTTGCAAAAGGCACAGCAGAAAGTCTCCATAGGCGGTGTTGGTGAGGCACGGTTCTTTCTGCATTGTCTTTTCTCCTCGAGACTGATTCTGTGTGCATTCTCAAAGGAAGCAGCAGCATTATGGAAGGTGTGTCTCCATTCACCCTGTACTGTCAGCAAAATTCCACAACTCAAATGTGTGTACCCAAGAAGGGGTAGCCCTTTCTCTTTTTTACACAGGAGCCACAATATTTAAATAACACCAACAATCTGACTTAAGCACTGTTTTCTTGAGGCATTATGGTAAATAGTGACACATGCATATTATTCTGCAGGGACCTGCCACACTACATAACACCAGCCATGGAAATGGGAAGAACTCCAAAGAGAACCCACATAGGAGCAAAATCACTATGATCATTAATTTGGGCTTAAAAACCTGCTGATTCACTGAGTGCATATGTATGTTTTGGAATAAGAGCAGGCAGAGAAAGCTACTGTTTGAGAACAATACAATTCATTCAACAAGATGAGCAGAAATCATGTTACTTAAATAGACTTACCCAAATTACTGAATTAATTCAACCATATTTTACTCAAGTCATGCACAAATTTAAGTTTCATGCTATTGCTAAGGTAATGGAAGAAATAAAATGCTTTCTAGTACATTCTCAGTTGCAGAAAAAGGGTTAATTTCCTGTAAAGATTTGTCAGAGCACTCAAGAGTGACTACAAGTTCAAGCCCTCCGAGACAGGCACACAAAGCTGCAATGTCCTCCTGACACTACAGCCCTACATCCTAGCAGAGGTGCCGGCCTTCCCAGTGGAGGGCCTCTGAGCCACAATACAAGAAGAGCCCAAGCTCTGTCAGGCTGTATCGTTACACAGGTCAATCAGCATCTGGAGGGCCACAGCTTGTCCAAAAAAGAATTTTCAATTTGCTTCCCCATTCAATCCCAAGTTAGCCATCAACAAGGTCAGCAGGAGCTATGCTGAGACGACTTGCAGAGGGCAGATACCAGACTGATATTTCCCCTTAGGAAGAATGAAATTGCATTCTAACAAGCAGCCTAGACATCCCCTCATTAAAAACTTACAGAGTAATGATCCTGGATAAAAGTACATATATACTTACCTGCCAAATCTTCTGCTATATGATCTTCAACAGAAACATCACCGCTCCCCTCACTTGTTTCCAAGTTTAAACATTCCAGACTTTTAATAAGCATTTGCTCTTGATGGTTAATCTCTGCTTTTACACAACCATTTTCACAGGCGTTCAATTCCATCTGCCTGAAGGAAGGGAAAGAACAGTAGTGTTTAAAGCATTGCTTGGTAAGCTTCCTCCTGCAAATACATACAAATAAAACTAAGAGAAAAATAGTTGACAGAACACAGGCTGCTCTGAGCAAAAGAACTTGTCTAAACTAACAAAATGAGCCACGCAGCTCTTTGCAGCAAGGAGGACTGACGACTCAACCTCAGCTTGCAGAGTTGAAATATGTTTACAATGACCTTTACTAAAAAGATACATCATAAAAAATACAATTACAAAAAAGAAAATGACAGGCAGGTACTGTAACTAATAGAAAATCCCCTCATTAGCACTTAAAGATATACATCCTTGGCTCCACAAATCATGCTATGCTTGCCATCAGTGATTTTATGAGCTTATGGAGCGGAACCTAAAATGCAGGAAAGAGCACTGAAGTGGGAGAGAGCTGGCTGGTGATTGACCAGTAAGTCACCAAGTGGATTGCTGTGAAAAATAAAATGGAAATGGCTGATATGGAAGAGACATGAAGTGGGTGAGCCAGATCCCTTTTGTTGCATCTGCTTCCAACTACACAGCTCAGAGTGATACAAATCTGCCTGCATTTAGTACCAGTAAGAGCAGAGTAAAAAAAAAACAAAAAAAGGAAAGAACAGACACTACCAAAAACAGATTAGAAAGAGACTGACACTAAAGACTTTTATTATACCTTTCTGTTGAGGTGTGACTGGACAACACAGAGTGCTTTACCTGAAAGATATGGAGGGGGAGGAATATTCTTTAAAGAAAGAAGATTGTGTCATGCATCTCAAACTTCACATTTTATTAAACACAGTTTTGATTCAGCAAAAAACCCCTCACTAATTCTCTGACCTGGAGGCTGTAAACAGACAAATGTGAACAGGTGTTATATTATTACACCATGATAATATTGCAAAGAAAAAAAGGAAAAGAAAGAAAAATCAGAAGATTTCTTTCAGAAGCTAGTTAGCAAGTGTCAAGTGAGACCCCATACAGTATGTGAAAAAGAAACAAAGCAGTGAGTTTCCTTTGCAATATTTCCTTAAGAAAAAAATAATGAAAAAACCACAAAAACATGAGGCTAGATACCAGATATAGTGAAGTAATCTCAGATGCAGTCATGCATCTACCTTCCTACATAGACCTTTAACCTCTGGTTTTCCAGAGATGCTTCAGTTTCGGGTATGTAGTTACAGATCCAGGATTCAAGAAAGTGCCCTTGTAATCAAAACGATAAGCTCATCAACTCCCGTTGGCATATTATCACAGATTAAAAAATGGCCCCATGTTGCTTGAAAACCACAAGAAATGGCAGAGTATGCCCAGTGTAGGACTACTACTATAATACACGTAAAAACGTATTCCCTACTTATACAAACGCTACTTTGCAAAAGGATGTCTTCACATCACTGCCAAGGCTGAGGGAAGAAGATTTCTGGCCATTACCTTGCTCGTTCTGAGAACTGCTAAATTTGGGGATCCAGGTGGGGTCTGATGCAGTAACTCAGAGGTGAAGGCAGTATTTGCAATCTGCATACATTCTTCAAGAGTTTTCAGGAAGGTGTCACAGGTTGATTTTAACAGAGCTCCCATATCAATCTCATTCTGTGAGAAGAAATCAATTGGAAGAAATAGACTTACCACAGAAGATCAGTTCAGAGCAACTAATGTCTACAAAGTCCACAGCTGCTACAGTCACGATCTCTGGTTAGTATGAATTGAAATTCAATGTGTCAGCTGCCCAGAGAACTGGCATAAACATATTGCTGGGGCTATGTCCCCTTGCAGCACTACCACTCTTGTCAGCCTCTCAGTACAAGCAGCTCAGTATGCTTGTGTTTTAAAAGCAATGCCTCTTAATTATGTATCTTATTAGTGCTAGAAGTGTATGAAATACTAAGCCCGGAGACATTCAACAATGGCATTCCAGGAAACACCACTGACAGAAGAAATTAAAAGTGAACAACTGAACAGATACAGAATAATCTGCAGATAATAATTTCAAAAATCCCATGAATAAAAAATTACCGCAATTGAAGAAAAGGCAGAATGGAGTCTCACATTGCCACAATGCTCTTCGTCTCTGCGAAGTGCGGTTATTGATGCCGAAATACTTTCAGCAATAAATCTTCACAGTTAAACGCCAGTAAAAAAGAGAGTTTTCCCCCAGGTACATGAAATATGAGCTGGATAAACACTACATTACAGGTCGACACCTGTGAGCTGCAAGTTCTAACAGTGCTTTTTAATTATTTGTACATCACATCATGTTTCTGCACTGTTTGTTAATTCACTATAAACAGTTTATCAGGTATCTTTACAGAGATGGTTTGGACATACAAATGATTAACCTTCAGGTGTTTTGCCTGCCTCTTCTGCACCCGAGGACACACCTCTCCAGTGCGAGGTGTCCTGGAACTCCACATCAGCTTCTCCAGCAAGGGAAGTGCATCCCTCTTCATGCATTTCCCTCTCAAAACAAGAGGCAGATCACTGTCATTAGGAGATCCCTCTTGAATGAGGCTCCTTTGGTCAGGCAGATTTGCAAAGTTTGAAACTTTAACTTAAGTGAGGCTAACCAGGCAGTTCTTTATACTTTTTTTTTTTTTTTTGTGGTCTGCATCAAATCTCAACCTTTTAGGGGTTTTAGTTGTGTTTTCCTGAGCAGGATACTAGTGACTCAGGAGCAGACAAATGTATGCTTCTTGCAAGTTATCTTTTTATAAAATATTTTGCTTTTCTTTGATCCACTATACACATGATCACCTACAGAGATGTTATTGTCTAGATCACAGATACCAGATCTTATCTCACTACTTGCTAGCCCAACACAAGGCAAGTTACTTGCAACAACACATTATTACTCCATTTAAACAAGAACTGTCAGTGAGCACACTATTGCCCACAGGATCTCTGCAGAAAGAGGTTGCAACATTAAGTAACTGTGAGAATACTACAGTGGCTAACCAGAAAAGTTCACAACCCTCAAGACTTTACAGATGTGGTCTACACCAAAAATACAGCTGTACCTCTGGTTCCGATACACCAGAAATGCTGGCTTCCTTTGTTTTATGCACTTGCTGAACAAGGAGGTTACAGTACAGTCTAAGTTCAGACATTTTAGTCTTCAAGGCTTCTGTGTTTTCAGTGAACTCTAAAAGTGAAACAAAAGAAGTTAAATTTATTGTTTCTCATGCAAAGCAACTACACAACATTTAACCTTTTAAATAAGACAAGACCCCCACACATAATTTTTTTTTGTTTTTCACAGAGCAGTTTAAGGTGCAAGCAATAGCACTGCTCAGATAGGGTTGTAGGTAGAAAACACTGGACATAAAAGATGCATCCTGTCCAACCCAAAGAGATTAATTTAATATATATATATATACACACTTGAATCATAGAATGGATGAAGTTAGAAGAGATCTCTGGAGACCAGCTAGTCCTACTCCCCTGCTCGAAGCAGCCAGCCAGAGCAAGTTACTCAGGGCCCTGCCTAGTCAGGTTTAGAACTTTGCCAAGGATGGAGATCCCACAACCTCTCTGCGCAATCTTTAAGTGCTCCCTCATCCTCACAATATAAGCATTTTTGCTTATGTCTCAATGAAGCTGCCTGTATTAAAACTGACGTACATTTCCTCTTGTTCAGTCACTGAGAAGAATTTGGCTCCATCTTTTTTACACTCTCCCATCAGATAATCCTTTAATCATCTTAGTAGCCCTTTTTTGGACTCACTCCAGTATATCTGTATGTTTCCTGCACTGGAGAGTGCAGAACTGAGCAGACTAANTGCTCAGATAGGGTTGTAGGTAGAAAACACTGGACATAAAAGATGCATCCTGTCCAACCCAAAGAGATTAATTTAATATATATATATATATACACACTTGAATCATAGAATGGATGAAGTTAGAAGAGATCTCTGGAGACCAGCTAGTCCTACTCCCCTGCTCGAAGCAGCCAGCCAGAGCAAGTTACTCAGGGCCCTGCCTAGTCAGGTTTAGAACTTTGCCAAGGATGGAGATCCCACAACCTCTCTGCGCAATCTTTAAGTGCTCCCTCATCCTCACAATATAAGCATTTTTGCTTATGTCTCAATGAAGCTGCCTGTATTAAAACTGACGTACATTTCCTCTTGTTCAGTCACTGAGAAGAATTTGGCTCCATCTTTTTTACACTCTCCCATCAGATAATCCTTTAATCATCTTAGTAGCCCTTTTTTGGACTCACTCCAGTATATCTGTATGTTTCCTGCACTGGAGAGTGCAGAACTGAGCAGACTAATCCAGATAAGACTAGCACTCAATCTGAGGTTTTTTAGAAATTTTTTTTTTTTTTTTTTTTTTTTTTACATTAGAGTCCCAGAATTACAAAATAAACTGGCTGTTAGTAAGACTGACACAGTTTAGTTCTGCAAACACATTAGTAACTTTATACCCTGTGCTACTTTTGTCATCGTATATCTATAACTTTCTTCTGCTTCTATGCACTGTGCATCAGATCCCCACTTTGTGTAGGGCCCTACAGTAGCATCTTCTGCTCAGTTCTGATTCAGTTTGAACCAGTAGATTCAAAGCCTCAAAGCCTTGTGAAGATGCACATAAGAATAAGAGAAGCAACTCCTCACCTCAGTGGAAGGAATTGCTCATTACCCCCTGCATTTGCTCAGGACATTAACAATAATTTCCTGTTTTCCCATCTTCTGCATAGTCATTGTGCTGAGGTTACACAAGGTTAAGGTATGAGGTCTCACACTGACCACGAATAACACCATGCTTGTAACAGGGGTTTTCAGTGGGCTGAAAGTGAGATTGTTGGTGAAAGTGAAGAGGTAAGTAAATTAATTTTCATAGTCTGACCATGATTAGATTTAAGTTTCCAAATACTAGTATGACAATTGGAACCAAGTGCAAACCTTTTTCTAATTGCCAGGGAATTCTTGAAGTGCATAAGACAACCCACTTAGAACATGAAAGAAAACGGTCTGAGGAACTTCAAAGCTCAAGAGGCACTGGTATGAGAGGTTGGGTCATCATATTTAGACAGCAGTACATGGTGGGGGTCTTACATTCTTGTACAGTCTGCATCCAGTGACCCACAGCCAGGAGCTACTTACTCATTGTACTTACAGAATCCACCAGCACAGAGTTTTCAAACAATTTATATATAGTATATTTTAAGAAAGAGCTGAAGTTTTCAAATCCCTGCCCTGAGAGTTAACACCTGAGATTTCTAGTTAATGTTTCCATTGCCATCTTGCTGTGTGCATGCAGTAGGGCAAGGATGAGGAAATATAAAGCAAAGAGTATGTGCAAGCAAAAAGGGAGTTCTTGCCTTTTTCCTTCTGCGTCCTGCTATCAGTCAGACAGGCTTTGGCAGTACCTAGTGCAACCAGCCACTTTTGCCTTTCAACTGCATTTCTTGCCTTCAGATAGAAGTACTGTTCCCCTGGGATAATCAGGTCCATTCGTGTGCTATCTGCAGGATGAACTGAAAGCAACACAGTTTTCAGAGCAGTCTCTCAGCCCCTCCCAGCCCAACCAAATATACCAACAGGTAAGTTAGGTGGTAGGTCAAACAGTAATGGAAGAGGAGAAACCTACAGCCCCAATCTCCCCTGCTGCCATTTTTTGACTTATGAGTTAGGGAACAGACAGGACACACATGTGTACAGCTGTGGGACAAAAGGCTATGAAAGACAATTTTGTGATCAGGATAATCTGGGAGTTTTTATGGAAAGTGCATCCTCTTCTGTCAAGCCTCTTTCAGGCTTCCAGCCCATAACTGAGCATCAAGGATGTGGAAAGTAATCCAATATGAATAAGCAGATCTAGTACTGAAGTTTATTATTCATATTTCTAGCCTTAGCTCTGTGCTTATGAGGAGTCATTTGAAGTTGTGTGATGTTCCACCATGGCTCATGAAAAACAGTGACCCAACTGCATGCAGAATATTCATGATATGGCAAGCTTGCAGCTCTCTCAACATTTTCAAGATAGTATGGAATAAAAATTGGCATGTAGATCAAGTTACTGAGTTACTACAAATACATACCAAAGAAATCAAGCTGCCAAATAGCTTGTCACCTGAACTCTCATCTTGAATGCAATATTATTAGACAAGTTTCATGCAGCTGAGTGTTACTGCATGCTTACCTTGAATTTCACAAACGGCCATTTGGATGCTTCCCTTACAACCCTTCCAGGCATCTTCCTGAGAGTCGTAATAGGACAGGATGCCACCACAGAGAAGAAACCATCGAGGCTGCCAGCCTGAAAAACAAAACTGCATTTCTCAGTTACTTCTCCCCCTGCAGCTCCACCCCATCTCTCACTTGGGACTCACTGCAAATAAGGCCCCAAAGATTCTCGGTCCTGGAAAATTAACCCCTTTGAAGTAGTAAGATTTGTGGACAGGCCTGGATGTTGTACACCATAACCCTTGCTTGCTGCCACCCACGTGTCCTTTTGCAGGCAGCAGGACCATGGCAGTATGTGTCAGAGATACCATATGTCATTTTCAGTAGTTTTGGTAACATGGCATCACTGACTCATTCTCTCTTCCAAGTTCACCACCTTCTAAGTCCTTCCATCACTCCTCAACCCACTTCTTTGCTCTTAACAAGAGCCAGCCCAGCTGTCTTGCCTTACAAGTTTTCCTCCCTTGCATGAAGGGCTAGCCAAGTTATCTTGAAAAACAACAGGGAAGAAACTCCTAAAAATCAACAGAAGGAGGGAACAGAGGCGGATGGGTTGATTTCTGAACACCATCTTTCAATGAAGCAGTTTTCAACAGCTCTTGAAAATCCCATGCTCCCCACATAAAAAGTAGTCTTGAATTACTGACTTACACTTCTGGATATCTTCCCAGAGAAGAACGAATACATGAGGATAGACCCACTCCAGTAGTTCTGGGTACACTTTTGGCCACTCTACTGCCCAACTTCAGAAGT
Organism: Grallaria varia; assembly: GCA_013396735.1. NCBI lineage: Eukaryota > Metazoa > Chordata > Aves > Passeriformes > Formicariidae > Grallaria > Grallaria varia. The sequence goes on from VWZG01000904.1 coordinate 323,965, forward strand.
AAACGATCCTTTTGGTTTTCTGAATTTAGGAGTACTGCAGTATGCAGTTAAAAACAAACCAGAAATGACAGTCACCATTTATGTCTAATTAAACCTACAAGCTCATTAACTTAAGAAGAAATGAGGCAACAACGTCACTGGAGGAAAGCAGCTTTCATTACTGAGCTGCAACAAGCCTCCCTGGCCACGACCAGCAGAGTGAGATTCTGAAGCTCCCACACTGTGCCAGCAAATCACCTCTGGGAAAAACACTTGGAGGGTGTTGAGACCATGTGGGCCAGATGGCTCCAAGGTATTTCGGCAGAGGGGCCACACGTCTGCTTTCCCCTGCACTGGGGCTCTGCCAACCAACACTGTGCTGCAGGAGCCCACACTGGGCTCTGACTGAGACCATGCTGGAGGAATGACAGCTCCTTATCAGCTAGAGACCAACTCCTTCAGGCTACGGCTGAAACCAAGCACAACTCATTTTAAGGTCAGAAAGCCCTAAAGCCTCCGACTAATAGAAGAAGCATGGTTTGGCTAAGTTTTTTTAAACAAGCAATAGCACTGTATCTGGGCCAACCTGGTCTATACATTGCTGAACCTTGTGGGGTGGCTGGAAAACAAATTAAAAATAAATATTTTTTTCCACACCCTTCCAGAGATCTTCCATTATTTCCTAGAAGAATATAAAGACATTAAAAAGTCAAAGTATTCTCAATGCTTTTTTACCTTATATGAAGAGGGAAAAAAACCAAACACAAGAATGGAAAAAAAAAAAAAAAGAAAACAGCAAGACTGATTTTTTATTTGTTTTGCCCCCAAAATAAAACAACTATCCTAAAAGTCACTATTGATATGTAGGAACTCACAAAAAAAGGAAGTGATTGTTCAGCAGAGAGAAGCAGTTAATTGCTTCAGACCCTCAATGGCACAGAACCAATCCTTTAAATAATGCACTGTGCCACAGTCAATACAAGCCTCTAATTCAGACTGGAGATCCTGCTGCTGCACATGAATCATTGTAGCCATGGTCCTACAGTTTACAATTGCAGCTGATGCTCAACCAAACTGCATCACATCAGTCAAAGGCTGTGCAATCAATGAGCCAACATACAAAGCACTCTGCCTCCATCACTTTGGAGCCTGGTTAAAAATATGTTATGAGTCAATATATTTTGGTAAGGTTTTTATTTGGTTGGGTTTTTTCTTCCTGAGTCTTGTTTTGTTGAGGGGGTCACAGAAACGATCTTCTTTTGCAGAATCTAAATCTTCTTTCATTATTTGATATGTATTAAAATGAAGATATGATAGACAAGTTTTACCTAGGACAGCATGTAGTTTCAGAGTAGAACTGTTACACTAATAAAAATACATTTTTGTAAAAGGAAACCATTAAAAAAAAAAAAAGAATCACAGCAAGGTTCTGTCAGAAGATGCACTAACCAGCTGGTCCTCACTGACACTGAGTCAGCAGCCCTGGGAAGGTTATCCTAAACAACCAGCTAAAAATAGTGTGCGGCTGACAAATCATGGGCACTGCAACAGGGATACAATCTTTAATTACAGGAACTTCACTTTTGCATACAAGCAGAGGAAAAAACCGAAAAAACCCAACAAACAAAAAAAAACCCCCAAAGCAGCAAAAAGACATCTAGACACTTCCACAAACACAAGTCTTGGGTTTATTCACTGTTATTTTGTCCCCATAAACCGTCATACAAATATTGCAAATTTCAGAACTGAGCATTCAGACTCCACTTCACATAGTAAGATAAAGCTGGATCTTTTAAAGTCTTACAGGTGCCAGCACTAACACAACTTTGAAGAATTTACTAAGTCCATTTATACTGGTGGTGCACAGGCAGGAAAAAATGTAGCTCATGCTTCCCACAGCTCATTTTAGAAGCACAGCGCCATTAACAGTAAAAATTGACCTTGCTGGGGAAAGATATGTGTAAAAAAAAAAAGACAATAAAATGCAAAGCACAATAAAAGTGATTAGTAGCTTAAGATCTCAGCCATAGAAGAGAGAGAAGAGATTCTAGACATCACCACAGACACCGGTTAAGGTACATATTGCAGTCCTGTGTGAAACTTACAGTTACTGCCTGCAGTACCGGAAGATCTGTTATTGTCCACTACAAAATCAGATACTTAAACAGTCTGTGCCTCCTAAAGACTCACTATTTCTCCAGAAGTTTCCACAGACAGAAAGGTCTGCCTACTTCCACCATTACACTTTAGGAGGTCGGGATGTAGCTATCACTGAGCAAGTCTGACATTTCTTGGTAACACAGTTGAAATTTGGACATAATTCAAACTTTAGTGTTACACAAGTCAGACTCCACACAGCATTCCTTCCAAAGTGCCAAGCCTGAAGAAAAAACCAAAACATTTGAAGACATGTAGACCATGTCAGACATCTACAAAGCCAAACCATCTGGGAGAATTACATACTCAAGAAGTCAAACTGATGACCTGGAAAACAAGCTGCAATTAAGAGATGCCAGTTCCAGCTGCATTTCTAAAAGACATAAAGGGCAGACACCCAGGTTTTCATTATTGCTTGTTTTCCACTGGAACTATGTAACATTTTGTGCTTACTAGTTTCTTGAGCTTCACCATGGGTTTTTACAAAACTTCTGCGATAGATAGTCCTTGGACTTCTTTGACCCTAATTCAGACTTTAAGTAAAGAAAGGAGATAATTATGACCTTTGCATGTTACGACATCATCCACCTAATAGGAGGAGTTAAAGCCTTCATCACCCCCCTTCTGCCGCTATCACAGGCAAGATCCAAGACTTAGCCAAAGGTGGCAGAGCAGAGGCCGAGCCCTGTTTTTCTGTGCAGGGTCAAAAGAGCCCCAGAGCAAGTGCCCTCATAGTCAGAGGCATCTCACAGTGAGAACAAGGCAATACCCATCGTTTCACCCCACCCGGAGCAAAGGTAAACTGTGCCGTGTGTTCACTGTACCACCACCTACTGCTTTATCTCCCAGTGTCCACGGGCAGAAGGACCACAGCTTCTGCACAGTGCTGTGTCAGCAACTGATGGCTGGATGGGAGGGAGCTGCTGAACTCAGCTCTAATAGGACCAAGACAGGGCTGGTGTCTTCCAAAAAGCTCACTGCTGGTCCTACAGACAAGGATTTCCCAGGGGAATTAAGGCTATGGAAACCTCCATGTCACAAATGGATGAAATGCTTGTTTTCAAGATCCTAGCATGCTTGCAATCTTGACTACTGGGCACCCACACTAAATCTTACAATCCAGTTTGTGCCAGCTGATTGCCTAAGTTTAGTTCACACGGCCACATGTTTCATGCTGTCAGTCACGACCAGGTTTTTAGTCAGGAAAAGCATTTAGCAGAAAAGTATCTCAGCACACAGGTCAAACTTGACACTTTTCTCCTTTTTTTCTCATTCAAGAAACAAAAGTAATATAGTTAGAAATTTACCTTGACATAAGCAATTTGCACCCAGAACTGCTGCCTACTCTTCCTATACAGCCTCTTAAGGCTACCCTGTGTTTTAGGAAGGGCAATTCCAGGTATTGGAACACATTTTGCAGCCATAATTCTATAGCAAAACAATTTGACAGGATAAAAATCCAGTCTGTATCCATGAGGGACACCAGGAAGGCAGATACGAGTATGTGACAATCCATGCCTCTTCTCTGAGCTACTATCATCTAGAGAGTAGCTTCTAGAAATACCCATATTGCAATTTTACTCTGATTATGTGCATATTAACAACAGAAATCAAGACCAAAAGTCCCTAAAGGTAATGAAGTTAACAGACTTAGCACTTTAACAATGGTATCACTTTTTAAAGCACTTGTTTTAGGAACACTAAAGGTTCAAGTGAAGGAAGCAACAGCTAGAACCAGCAGCTGGAACCAGCTTTATCACAATGACCTTCTCCCAAATGATTTTTCTCACAAGGGTTCCTTAAAGTCCACCTCTGCTTCAATCACAAGTGTTAGGGCAATACTAGCAGCATTGAAAAAGCATCCTGCCATCACAAGGCAATAGGGTTTGTTTGCAAACAATCTTATGCCAGTGACCAGTCAAGGCACAGAGGGCACAATGTACCAGCCATCAGGCATTTTTTAAGGGGACACTGCGAAAGGATGAAGGGCAGAGAGGGCATCATGGTGAGCAATGGAGGCAAAAGTTCAATAATTCAGGCCACTGCTCAGACGCACTAATTCAAGTCATACAAAGCTCCTGGGAGTTTTTCTCCTCTGTTTATACCTCCCAGCCCCAGCAAACAAATGCTCCTCTCTCTGATCCCTGGTGTGGTTATCAGGCCAGACTGAGCAGTGAATTTATATAAGCACATACAGATATCACATGGTATCTTGTCACCATCAGTCTAACACACCTTTTGCTTCTGTCCCACCCAGCCATTCTCTGTGATCACTCACTCACTTCATTGCAGGACTGAATGCAGAGGCACCGGTACTGCAGCATACCTGGCAGGGAATGCTGCACCATGTAGGCTCTGCAGCATCTAAGACAGAGGAGAGAGGGGACACATTTCCATTCCTGCAGCCTCATCAAACTTTTCTACTGCAAGCACATTACTCTATTCCAAAAAGGCTGGACAAAAGCAAGATTGCTGCATGAAGAAAAACAGGGGGGAAGGGAAGAAAACCATGAGAAGGAAGGTCAAACCACATAAACACAATTAAGCAAAATCCAAAGAGAATTAACCAACCAGTCCCCGGAGCATCCAGCACGAAAAGTGTAGCCAGAACTAGGTGAGACTCAGGCATTCATCTCAACCAATACCTGGTCTCTGAGAGCAGCCAGTAATAGAAGGCAGACCACTGACCTAAGGGCAACAAAAACCTCAGCTGTCTAGGTTCACCTCCATAAAAGCCACATTTCTAATTTTATACAATCAAAACTTGGACTATACCCAGAGGCTAAAATGAAGGGAAAATTATAAAAAGCTTTTTAGAACCAAATGTTTATCTAAGTGTGAAGGTTTTGATTACTCCTTCCACCTCTGGAAACAGAGGACGTTATTTCCAGAGCTTGATATCAACTGGAAATGTATGTATCTCCCATCCTAGGTCAGATTTCTCCCAACGCAAAGACTCACTCTAAGCAATATCATGTTCATCCAGACTCAAGATATAAGAATTAATCCTTTTTCACATTTTTTTGAGCTCTCCCCCCAAGTTTATTAAGGAATTCTGAATCATTAGAGACAAGAGTAATTCAAAGTTTTACGTGAAAGCTGAAATTTAGTGCTTGGTGCTGGCTCTTGGTATCTTGGGATAAAGTGAAAAGAATTCAAAGCACAACAATAAATGGAGAGGGGATAATTACATACAGGAAGATGGGAAGAGCTAACTACAGTACGTGGCATGATGCAGCGTCACTAACTATGGCATGAACCTTAGTGTATCATGCTTCAAGGAAGTTAGTTAGGGTTACTCAGTACAAATAAGGAAGTGAATATTTAAATATCAGGAAAACCTTAGCTTTGTAAAGAAAAGTGATCAAAGCCATTTCACAGAGCACATAAATACCAGGCAAGTCAGTGGAAGCAGTCATCATTTTTTTTCATAATGATGAAGCTGCCTTTGGTCCCCAAGCCAAGAGTCGATACAGGCCACCTCCTCCAATCCCACCTGTGGCCAGCAATTGCAGGTAAGGTGTGTGCCTACACTGAAGATCTGAAGAGAATTGAATTTCAGCAGAAAGAAAAAAACCAACTTGAAAGTGCCAAGCTCTCACACATACCACTTAAGGGAGGTATTCCCCAACTCCATGCTGTTTCCCACCAGCGCCTTACTCATTCAATAAACCTGTTGAGAAATCAAAATCATAGCTAACCTTTACAAGGCAATCTCTAAAGACTAAATCAATTTATTTTATCAATCAGAAGGTATGCTTAACAAAGAGCATGAATTGCAGGTTGAGGTCAGTTGGAGAGTTCAAACACCAAAGAGCAACCTGCACGTGCAGTTCAGCTCTGCTTTCTCCTTTCTCTATCCTGCAAGCAGCATGCCCCAGTTTGAGATCACTCACACTACAATACTGCAGCCAGGATCTGGCTTTGATGCTGCCCACACCAGAATGCTTCATGGTCAGCCAGCACTACAGGCAGCGGCAGCACAGCAGACCAAGGAGCAATAGTGAAGGCAGAGGGTGACGCCTTTATCACCCCAACTGCTTACTGCAGTAAGCAGTACCGAAACGAGAGTTACACACCCATGCTATAAGCCCATCCCCAGCCTCCACAAACTTTGCCGAAAGTCTCTATCTAATGTTAGCATTGTTTGGTGAAGGATGAAATCTAGGAATTTTTAAAGATCATATTACACGCTTTGACTGTAGGCTCAGCGGAGCCCAAATTACACACCTGCATGACTTAAGTCACCCAGCTATGGATTTTGAGGATTAATAATCTGAAGTTTGCAGATGCATTATATATTTGCCCATGGGGAAAAAATGCTGTCACACACTGTATGACAACGATAATTCTACTTGCAAAGTTCCCTGCTTCCTTAAGGTTTTAAATCAGTTTAGCGGGTGAAGCATAGACAAGAACAATCACAGGACACATTTATTGCAAATGCAATATCCTAATGGATTTCCATAGCCTAGACCTGTGCACATGTATATCTGATCTAAAGCAGGCACACTTCACTTGAACTTAAAAAAAACCAACACATTGAGAAATCACTATCTGGTGGCCATTGCATTAGGTGAGAGAAAAACCTCTAAAATCTCAGTTCCCTAAATTAAGAGATTTCAGAGGCAGCACCAGAAACCCTGCATGTAGAAACCACAACGGGAGCACAGAATCAACACCAGAGGAAAAACCTTATCTCCAAGTGGCAACCAGGTAATACTGATTCAACTTATCCTAATCTATATCAAGCAAACAAGTGCATTCACTACAAACAAGATAACTAGTTTGAGCAGTAAGGCAAACTAACCTGCCTTTAATTCTTGGCAATCATGCTGTGCTTTCTTGCCCTTTGCCCATGAAAAGCCAAACTTGTTTCCTACTTCTGAAATGTTCTTGCTATCAATAACCATGTAATTTGCAACACAGACCTAGCTCCCAGTCCAAGAGCTGGGGGGAAATAGGTTGATGTGGACTTGACCTCTCACGATGGCGATGACATAAGACATTACAAAACCAAAATTCCCAAAAAAGACTCAGTTACTCACAGCAAAAAGGAAAAGGAGTCCTCCTTTCCTACAATTTCAAGCTTGTTCTTTGGTGAATGTCCTAGCTCTTCTCCAATTCTGAGGTGTGTTTCTCATTATGAGGAGGAAAGGGCATAATTACCTGCGGTGCACGTTTACATCAGCACTGTTAGTAGCAGAGGCACACACTGATATACAGAGATGGCACACACTTTCCCTGCTTTTTTCACGCATCATTCGTACTATGCAGCACCAGATTAGTCAACCTTGAGCAACATGAAAAGCATATTGGGAGCAGAATACTGGCAGAAATACTGTTCTGGATGACCTTTTGAACCTTCTTACTTCCCTTAATCTCTGAAAGGAGGTTTTCCTGTCTGTCACTCTCCAGCTCTTTGTTATTGCGGTAATAAATGCCACATTTCAGAATTTAATTTTTTTGTATCTCCCCAATAAATTTATAACCTGGCTTCAGGGCAGGGAGTCTTCATTTTATGCCAAAAGAAAGCACATGTAAGCACAGTCTGCTTGCAGAACAGCAAAGGTATGGTTCTCAAACACACCATAGGCCTTCTACAACCTCAGAAACAGCACAGAGCAACCTTGACCACTACACTGACTAGCAGAGTCAAGTTTCAGCAAAGTCAGAAAGATATTACAATCCTCCACAACAGATTTTCTCTCTGTTGAGAATAAAAACTCTTCTAATTCTAAGACAGTGCAAATATGACATATCCAAGGAAAAGAGCTTCTCTCCATCTGCATTCAGTCAGACTGAGCTTGCAAAGTGTTACCCTCCTTCACGAAGGGTCATTTGGCTGGGAGTGCTTATGAATGTGGCTAGCAAAAAGAAACTTAATTTTGATGGAGACTTAATATTTTTTAGTCTTCATCTTGCTATCAAAACAGAAGACAAATCCAGCTGATTCTACCACATGCACACTTGGGCACTCATCCTAAAATGTCAAATGCCAGTCAGTTACTGCAACACGCACTGCTTCCCACAGACACACATTCTCAGATCTCACGGCACGAAAGCAAGTGCAAGGCTTCCAAATACAGCCCAGCATCTCAGCAATGCAAAGAAAAACACATAAAATTTGAGATCAACTGAACCGTAGACATTTTTAGTATGGGGAAAGGACTAATATCACTGCCAGAGTTCCGCAATTGAACTGGAAAAGCCAAGCATGGCTGCTCCTGCTGTCACAGACTTCATAACTCAAGAGCATCCACAAATAATTAACAACAACAACAACAAATAAAATCCATGTCTATTCAGTGAGACCTGAGAAATTTTGATTCCTCTCTCAGAACACCTATTCCCTAAAGGAGAAAAGTCGTTGCAACCTCGCAGCACACCAATAACTCACTGCAGGCTCGTGCACCACTCCTTCCCCATCCCCCTGCCACGTTCATTCAACACTCGCTCGCGCTTCAGCTTTGTCTTTGTTTAATTTTGATTTCCTACACTTCCCCGGCAAACCAGAGAGGTGCAGCTGTTCCAGCCCCCCTGCAAAGAGCCGAGGCCAGGCGGCAGCCCCCGCACACACACTGCGGAGCAACACGGGCACCCGGCAACGCCACGCTGGGCCGGGTTACTTTTGTCTGACCATCAAGTTTCCAAACTGCTCCGAGGAATCGCACTGAGGTTCGCACCTGGCGAGATCCGCATCCACAGCCCCGAACCACACGCCCCCGCCTCTCCCGATCCCACGTGGACATCCCAGTGGCGGACATCCCACAGGAACGCGGGTTGTACCGTACCCTCCCCATCCCTGCGGCACTCCTGACCCCACCACCTTCCACCTCGGCCGAGCAAACGCTGCCCGCACACTCTGCCCTGGAAGTCGAGCCTTCCGTGGCACGGGAACACCCCAAAAACCGGGGCCTACAGCAAGCAGGGCAGCCCCCCCATTTTTTCTTTTCTGCAAGCGTTTTCATCCGAATCCCCCAAGTGGGGCTGAACGGCAACACCTTTCCCTCCTCGCGCCGGGATTCTCCCGGATGCCCGGCTCGCCTCCCTAGAAGTTCCACGGGGGTGTGCGTGGAACGGCGAAGTTCGCGGCCCGAGCGTGACCCGGAGTCCCCAAAGCACCCCCGAACCCCAACCCACGGCGCGGGGAGGGCGGCGGCGCCGCGGGCACCGGGATGGGCGCCGGGAGATGATCGGGGTGCACCGTGAGGTCAGGGGGCAGCGCCGACCTGCACCCAGCAAACACAGACGATCACAGATGTACATATGTAGTAGTATAAATACAGATACACAGGAAGAGGCTGGGCACCGGCAGCAACTCACCGCTCAGGTAGTTGGTCCACTTGTACAGCACGCCCTCCATGCCGGCTGGCGCCCGGCCCCATGCAGCGCGGCCGCCCCCCGGCGGGGTCACGCCGCCCGCCGCCCGCGCCCNGAACGAGCCCTCCCCGGGGGGCTCTGCCCAATCAGCGGCCGGCAGCCGCCGGCTCCACTGTGCGCGCGCTCCGCGGGGCTCACCCGCTCGCCGGCGCTGCGCCTTCCCGGAGCGCCCGGGCCCGCCCTTCGCTTCTTTGAGCTTGCCGATTGGACGAGCTAGAAGACGGACAGGAGCGAGGCCCAATAGACGGCAGGTTCTCCTGGCTGCGACCCTAGGCGAGCCAATCAGAGTGCGCGTCGGCGGAGCCGGGCCGTCAGGAGCCGGGGACTGGCAGCGGCAAGTGGTGCTGCCACGTCGGACGGACGGACGGACGGACGGACTGACTGTGCCAGGGGCCGGGGCTGCGGGATGGCGGCGCGGTGAGCAGAGGGCAGGGGCGGCGATGGCGGCAGCGCTGCTGCTGTGGTCCGCCCTGCTGTGCGCGGCGCTGGCCCGCGCGGGCGCGGCGCTGATCCCGCCCGCAGACGTGAAGGTGGAGGTGCTGCACAGGCCGTTCCTCTGCCACAGGAGGACCAAGTGGGGGGACATGATGCTGGTTCACTACGAGGGCTACTTGGAGAGGGACGGCTCCATGTTTCACTCCACGTAAGTGAGCGGCGCCTCTCCGGTCGAGCTGGTGGATGAGCTTGCGCGGGACATATATATATATATGTGTGTAAAATAGAATCGTGGAATGGCTCGGGTTGGAAGGGAGTTTAAGGTTCAGAGCCCCATCCAACCTGACCCTGAACACTCCCAGGGATGAGGCATCCCATACCCCATCCCAAATCGCAAAATCGTAGGCTAGGGTTGGAAGGGACCTGAAAGATCATCCTGTTCCAGCCCCTCCACTAGACCAGGTTGCTCAGAGCCCCATCCAGCCTGGCCTTGAGCACTTCGAGGGCATCCACAACTTCTCTGGGCAACCTGTTCCAGTGTCTCCTCACCCTCCTAGTAAATAATTTCTTTTTAATATGTAATGTAAACTACTACCTGAAGCCTTTCCCTTACTGCAAGTGTTTTTAATCTCTGTAGGAAGTAGAGCCATGTGGTACCTGTTAAATGATGGCGATGTTACATATGGAGCGCCTCTCCTACGAGGAAAGGCAGAGAGAAGTAGGGTTGAACTGCCTGGAAAAGAGGTTTAGGTGCCTTCGAGAACCTGAAGGGAGCCTGCAGAAAAGCTGGAAAGGGACTTTTTACAAGGGCATATAGTGATAGGACAAGGGGGGATGGCTTTAAACTGGAAGCAGTAGCTTTAGATTAGGTATTAGAAGGAAATTCTTTACTGTGAGGGTGGTGAGGTACTGGGACAGGTTGCCCAAAAAAGTTCTGGATGCTCCATCCCTGAAAGTGTTCAAGGCCAGATTGGACGGGGCTTGGAGCAACCCGGTCTAGTGGAAGGTGTCCTTGCCCATGGCAGGGCGGTTGGAAGCAGATGATCTTTAAGGTCCCCTCCAGCCTAGGCCATTCTATGATTCTGCGATTTGGGTGCAGGTTTTGGTGTATGATCTCAGCGTTTAACAGTCTTGTGCTATGCATGAATTTCTAAAGCAAACACATAGTTAAAAAAAAAAAAGTTATATGTGTCCTTCTGCTACCAGCAGCATAATGACATCTTTTCATTACTTGAAACGGCGTATTCTTCACCTACCCCAGACCGGGCAAGTCAACATACCAGAGCCACAGTAATGCAAATAGGAGGAAGAGCGAGGAATTCGAGGGAGTCTGCTAAGAGTCTGCAACGACTTGCTGATGCTGGATTTCCTGTAAAACATAAACGAAGTGTTAATAGTGGGAGACAGCAAAATGCTCAAATCTCTGCAGGCTGTGCCTGAAGGCTACTTTTGTGAAACATGTTTATAAAAAAAAAAAAAAAGACAGTTTTGCATGTTTATGCTCTTGCAGACGATTCAACTAAAATCTCACTAATTTTCTCTTGTAGTTAATCTGCCTCTCTAAAAGGACTTCTACTGACACTCTTAAGTTTTTGCTGCTGACTAACTTCTGTAAGTGCTCTGTTTTCTTCTTAAGCACCTTTCCTGCACGACTAGTAAATAGAGCTTTTAAATTCTGTGTTTGTCAGTAGAGTAAGTGAAAGTAGTCCGGGTTGTACCATCTGGTTAAATTGGGTTTCCCTAATTTAAACTTGAATATTTTGCATGCCTTTGTTTTTGGTTTGTTGTTGTTGTTGTTTTTTTCTAGTCTATCTGTTATGTAGTCGTTTTACTGTTCTAGGTTTTTTCTGCTTTTTTGGAAGAAATGTGGCTGATTCTTCTAAGCATGTTAAAAGGTATATTGTAATCATGACCAAGCTGGCTTTTGATTTACAATTTACCGATGAGTATGCATGGTCTTGACTGTAGGTTTTTAAGTAGAAATGCCTTTCTAGTCTGCTCAGTTTCCAACTGGAAGTAGGTGATCAGGGAAGTGACGGTGGGGATCCAGATTGCTCGATGTTGTCATAAACACACCATGTAGGCATTATTTTATTTTTTTCCACTTCTCAAGGAACCTTGTCATGCAAAGCATAAGTTTTAAAAACTAGGACTTATATTTAAGAAATGTCAGGGTGCCGAGTAATGGTGTCTCTTTGATTATGTATCTGTTACGAGTGTATTTCATTTGCTCCATGTGCTTTTTATGGGACTAGATGTTTAAATACTAAGTGTTTTGTTCCTTTGTTTTCCAGTCACAAGCATAACAATGGTCAGCCTATGTGGTTTACACTTGGCATAAGGGAAGCTATCAAAGGCTGGGACAGAGGTTTGAAGGACATGTGTGTGGGAGAGAAGCGGAAGCTAACTATTCCACCTGCCCTTGCTTATGGAAAAGAAGGGAAAGGTAAAACACCTGAAGTATTCCCTTTACTTCCGTTGTTTTTAATCTCTGTATTTTACTGTTATCCCTGGCCTAAAAGGTTAGCAAGCTCTCAAGCTTTCCAGGCAGATTTTGTTAAATAAGAAAAAATTATAGAGTCAGGCGCTCTTTCTCACAAATTTATTTTCTGCAGAAATAACCATTAGGTGGTTATGTGGTGACTGCAGGGGAGAAAAACAAAACAAATTGATGGTAGCTGCTGTTCTATATGTTCTAAATGTCTCTCCTGTTACTGCTGTCCTCAGTAGTGCTCTGCTTTTTCTTACTTTTGTTGTTAATTTTTCTCTCCCTTCTTTTTACAGTCAAGGGGAGGTGGTTGCTTAGGTAACAATTGGCTTTTTGGCTGTTGCATCTGTTTTTGTGGTAATACTTCATGAATGTGCATGTGCAAGCCTCATTCTTGCTTGCAGGTTTCTTTTAGAGCCCTAAGAAATTCCCTGTACTGCTGCCCAACCAATTCTTATCTGATACAGTGAAAAGTAATTTATTTCTCCACATAGGGACATTAATTCTTTCCCTCTTAAAGCTAATTTCAGTCTGGGCAACAGTCCTTGTTATCCACAGTAAGATGTGCAGATGCATGAGCAGTCACATTGTCACCTACTGAAAATATATTGAATGGTGTGCAGGCAGATGAAAGTGTAGCTAGCAGGATTTTCTCAACTGGTCTTCTACTGATCGTGTTTAGGGAATTTCCTTTCAAATATTTCCAGATTCCTATGTTAATGGGAGAGCCAGATTTGGAAGGTGAAGTTGTGCGAGGGACAGCTTGAATGATGTGGGAGGGTTCTACTTCTGCTTTACAGGGTTTGTTTTAGTTAACTTTTTTGGAGCAATTATTACAAATATTTTTGTCATGACAGTTGCCACAAATGACCTACAGTCATGCAAAGTTTAAAAGCAGAAAGGATAAATGTCTAGGAACATATAGTCCATCCTGCTAATGTTGTCTTCCATTAATATGAGACTGTTCTAGGAATGAGGAGTGCTTGCATGTCTGTATCTTCTGGCACGTAGGGCTGAACCTGCGCTAAGTAGTATTTCATATTATATCATGCTATGTAGTATTCCATATATACAGCATACTCCATACCCTACTTTCTTGAAAATACACTTCCAAAACATATTTTTCTAGAAGCCTTGATTTGGGGTTCAAGACATAATACTAGAAGTAATCATCATGTTTATGGCAGAGAACAGGAAACTTGTGGTGGTCAGCTAATTGTCTGTATGCAGGGCACAGTTGTAAATTTTTCCACAAAAAGACATGAAATGCTGCAGTGCTCACACAGTCATCACAGGCCTAATTGCTTTCATTAATATGTAAAGCACTATAGTTGCTCTTCAAAGACTTGTGAGCCTCACCTCTGTGTGTAGTGCAAAAAGGTTAAACAAGTAAAACACTGCTAACTGCGGTAAGAAACTAATTGCTTTTGGAAGATTTTGAAATATTTGAGCATAATTATATTTCTGTTTTCAGTGATGTCCTTGAAGACAGAATTATTTCATTTTCTTCATGCTTTCTTCTAAATGCAACTAATTTCACTAGCCTCCCGCCTTGCTGGCTTTCTGACTCATCATTCATGTCAGATGCCTTTTTCTCTGTAACACTCAGAAAAATCACCTGTGTTGTAAACTCTTAACAGGGCACTGTGCTCTGTATTTCCACGAGTTTCTAAGTGTTTATTCATCCCAGAAGCCTATGAACTTGTTTGTTGCTGCAGCTCAGAGTATATTTAGCACCATATTTCCAAAATAATGATGTGGATTAGTTTTTTCCCTATATTCTCAAGGCATAGGAGTATTTTTGGGATGGTGCCATCCAGTATAGAAATATACTTGGTCCTATTCAACCATTCGCTGTATAAAGGGGCAAAATGGTGTGCTAAAAGATCTTTTGACAGTAGCTTCAGCCATCAGCATGAGGACATACCACATCCCTGTAAAAGCCAATGCCTGATAAACTGAAATCCTTGATGGGTGGTGGCAGAGAGAAGGGGGGACTGGTCTGTGACAGTATTAGGAAGTTACTGGTCTGTTCACCTGCATCAAGAATGACATTGTGACAACACATTTCTTTTGATCAGGTCTATGCACTTAGTTTCTGCTGTGTGTTTGGAAATGGCTCAGTCCTTTGTGCAGCAGTCCAGAGGTAGCTGTGGGATACTGATGTTGTTTCTATCCTTCTGCCTTTCTCTGCAAAAGAGTTGCTTTCCATTGGCAGAATAGCATACACAGGATGTCAGTTGGCTGTGGAGAAGAATCTGAAGACTGGCAGGGTAATGGTGTATTGGGAGGAGCACTAAATTCTCTCTTCTTGCTGCCCTGTAGGTTAGTCCTACTAATCCATCAACACCTACTAGTCTCCAACAAAAGTAATTGCATCTAAAGTTGCATATATGCTGTAGGGGCAGCTCAGAGTCCAGGCCACGGTCTGAAATGGTTTTGTTTATCACTGTTACAGATACTCATCCTTGTTAGTTCAGATTGCAGGATGTCTTGAAATGAGTAGGATTACATATGCTCTGATGCATATGGTTTTTGTATGGCACTGAACATGTAGTCGTTTTTAACTTTTTTCCATTTTGGGCAGGAAAAATTCCACCTGAGAGCACATTGATTTTCAACATTGACCTCCTAGAAATTAGAAATGGACCAAGGTCTCATGAGTCATTCCAAGAGATGGATCTTAATGATGACTGGAAACTGTCCAAGCAAGAGGTGAGTGGGTTACTCTTCTCTTGTGAGCCAATCTAACAGGATGGAATAGTGAAAAAGAAAAGATAGGCTTAACTTGATCCTGTTGTGAAGGTATCTATACACAAGTTAGATTTTAGCTACTGCTGTGCACAGAACAACTCAGCAAGCAGAAGACACACTACTTAGTGCTTAAGGGAATTATTTATTGAGTGATGGACAGTTCAGGTAATGAGTTTTTAGTTTAACTGCTGTACTCATATGCTTATCATTAATGGTAAGACATTGTGGTGACTAGGTGGTCATTGGTCACATGGGGAAGGGTGAGTCTCTGTGCTTCTCTGGAGATGACTTTAATTGTTGCTTGCTTTCCAATTCTTTGCTTTGTTTTTTTGCCTTTTGTGTTTTTTGCCTTTTCATGTTGAGTGCCTTTCTTGCTGAATGCTATTGAACTACTACTGTTCCTGGCTCAACAGTTGGCTCCTGTCTGTGGTCTGCCTTTCTTGCTTGGCTGCAGCTCACGTACTTACTTGACTTTAACAATAGGCATTTTCAGTAAAACTAAGCCAAGTATGCACATCTGTGCTGCACTACTCTGAGCCTTGCATCCTAGTGAAAATTCTGGACTGTGGGTTCAAGAGGAGCCTTGGTAAGCTGAGGCGTAGGCATGTGACCCATGTGTGCACCATGCTTATGGGAGTCTTGGATGAAGGAAAGCATATTAGAAATAAAACTAGACTTCAGGGCTTTTTGGAGTTAATTGCTGATTTATTAATAATCTGGAATTAAAATTCTTCTTCTGTAGGGCAGTTCTGTTTTGTAGCATTCACTCTGTGAAGCACATGTATTCAGCATTATTCACCTTCTCTTTGCCTTTTAAGTCTTCTGCTTTTCTGGTGTGCAGAAGTGCTCCATGAAAAGCCACTATAAGCAACTGAGTTCTTTTTGGTTTGGGCCTGATAGTTTACTAGACTTGGAAGGCTGTTCATTTGTACTGTGCATCAGACAGTGACAGGGTGTCAAACATCTGTGTATTGGAAATGTAAGCAATGCCCCTAACAAATTCCAGAGTGTGAAATTAATAAAACAGACCTGAAACATAGCCCATTTATCTGGCTGTTAACAGTCCACTGTTGCAGTTCTTATACAAGTGGTATGTTTCACAGGTGGGTATATTGGTATAGTTATTCTTGTAGAAGGCTCTGCAATTCAGAACATTCGGGTTTTTAACAGGTAAACTTTAGAAACTTAGTAAAAATAATCTGATTTTGTTCAAAACACTACTTTCCATTAGTAATTAGCTTGGTGTAAGTAACTGTTCCAGAAGTCTGTTTAAAAGCTACCTTGACTCTTTGTCATTCAAAATTTTGAGACATCTAGAAATCTTTTAATGTAGTTCCCATCAGAGCACCAAACACAGACTGTGA
Organism: Grallaria varia; assembly: GCA_013396735.1. Taxonomy (NCBI): domain Eukaryota; kingdom Metazoa; phylum Chordata; class Aves; order Passeriformes; family Formicariidae; genus Grallaria; species Grallaria varia. The sequence goes on from VWZG01000904.1 coordinate 340,525, forward strand.
CAGATTTCTGTATATATTTGGGCAGCTGTTTACATCTACTGATTTGTCAGAGTGCTAGAATGTGGAAAAGCTGCTTGGGTCTCTGACCAATTGGTAACTAATAATTTCTGCCTTGCTATTTGTACTTTACTGTATAGACATCAGATGACGAACTGTCCTGGCTCATTTTTCAGTCAGATACCATAAAGCTATGGCAGCAGATTTGCTAGCTCTACTGTCACTTCTGTTACTAAAGACTCTCATCACTGATAGGAGCTGCAGAATCAGCGAGACAAGTATTATTCTGGCAGTGGCACAGGAGGGAAGATATCTGTTATTTAATGTGACCATCCTGAACATGGTGGCCTTCTCTTACACTACAGTCATCAATTCTTTTCTAAGCCTAAAAATGTTCTCTCTCACCTTTTGTCTAATAGGTGAAAATTTACTTGAAAAAAGAATTTGAAAAGCATGGAGCAGTGGTAAATGACACGCAGCATGATGCTTTGGTTGAAGACATCTTTGATAAAGAAGATGAAGACAGTGATGGGTTTATATCTGCAAGGGAATTTACATACAAGCATGATGAGCTGTAGAAAAGGCTGGCATAATTTTTTTGACACAAATAGCAGTGACTTAGACTGTCTGGTTCTCTTGTCATCTTAATTCTGCGTTTTGGAGTTGACAATTGCTATTGGCAAAGAAACACTTTATATAAAAGGAAATTTCTGTTTATTATGTACAAATGTGTTAAACTATTTTAAAGTACGAAAATGTACCTCTTTTTATACAAAGACTTGCACATCAGTATTTTTTAAATTTTGTATTAACTTATTTTTCAGAACTGAAACAAACTTTCCAGTTATCAAACATTGTGAAAATCAGAATTCAGTTCAGTGACTTTCTGTGATTTGTTTGTGTGTCAAGATCACTTTCAGCAACTACTTTATGTATAACTTCTAGTCTGTGGCTTAATTACTTGACCTTCCTTCTTGTGTGTCTCTGCTTCAAGAGCGGTGCTGACCTTGGGGTTTTTTCCTGCAGATTTAAAAAAGATGTACTGGAAGGCATCAGCATCCCTTTCTACAGCTGAGAAAATGATACAAAGCTGAATGAGAAGAACGATTATCCTGTGCTGATTTTGCCCTTCTGAAGGGAGAGTGTTACCACCCCTGCCAATAAGTGTCTGCATTTTTTGTTAAATTATGTGAACAAGGCAGGACTTAAATGTCAGACTTTCACTTCTACTGCCAGCAGCATTCTAGGAAATGTCTGTAATTTGGAAAGCAGCACGTTGTGCTGCAGTGCAGAGGTGGTGTCCTTTAAATGTACAGACACATTTGTTTTGAAACTTGGAGTTAGCATTCATGATGATCACACCTCTCTCTGCTCACAGTTTGAGGGAGATCTTAAAAGGAAATGTTATACAAGGAGAATTATACTGACAGGAGGATCAGTATGGCCTGAAGAACAATTTCCATGAGCTTGCATGAGTTGCAGAACTTGTTTCATTGCCTCTTTGCAGTATTTTTTACAAGTAGCACATAAGTGATCTGAATTTTAAATAATAAAATGAATTTTTAGACATTTAGAAATGAAGTAAATGTTATGGTGCTGTGTCTTTACAGAGATGGCAATCATGAGAGTTTTAAACACAAAATGGAATTGTTTGAACTGTTTTTGGAGAGAAGAAACATTTTGCAATTGTCTGTGATTTCTTAAATGAGAGGGCAAGGTATATCAGGGAAAGAATGAGCCTGTATTCTAACGTCACTAACCTATGAGTCTATGAACACAGCATTGCACTTGATAAATGTTGTCCAAAGCCATGGAAGAACACAAAGCAAATCCAGTTGTGTGAAATTGAGATTGCTGCGTTACGCTAATCCTTAACTACTGCCAAGTGAGACTGCATTCAAGGTTCTCTGCCCTAGGCGAGTTAGATGTTTCCCTGCCATCTAGTGTTGCAACTAAGGATTAGAAGACTGCTTCATTAAGCAGAGTTCTGCTGCATATGGACGTTACAGATTGCTGTCAATAGTGACTGTTTTTCTGGGGCGAAAAAGTGTAAGTGATGGTATGCGGTGATTGGCTGTTTTGTTTTTTCTTCCAGCATCTTGTGGCTGGTGTTCTGAGTGACCGGGAATTGTAGCATTGTATTTTGCTTTCAGTAACCTTTAAGTGTTTTTCCTCAATGATGCCATCTAGTTTTCTTGAACCCGCTCATACTTTTGCTTCTATGACAGTGAGTTTCACAGTAGAATACTGTAGGAAAATATTTCCCTTCAGTTTTAGGCTTGTGACACGCCCTGATTCTTTTATTGTGAGGAATAATCATTACCTATCTTACCAGTCATGGTTTTGCATGTTGATTTTTTTTTCCTCATCACTTAGGAAAATCAAGCTTGCCTGACTTCAGCCTACCCAAGGTTGCTTACATGTTCTGTGCTGGGTGTCTTTATGTTCCCTGCAGTCAGCAGAGCATTAGGCACCGGTGGGCAGCTCATCACGTGTGTGTTGTGTTGTATTGGGATAGATGCCTTAGGAAATACAGTATCCGCTCTTTGTTGACTACATGAGAACCCAGGCCAAGGAGGGCCAGTAGGATATGACGCTGATCCTTAAGGCAGTCTTGACTAGGATGTGGGAACTGGCAAGTACCCAACCAACCCAAGGGAAAATACTCTGTGTGTGTGCTGCCAGGAACAGCAGAACTGAGTCTTTCATTGGGTCTGTCAGTGTTCTACATTGTCATTTGCACTGCTTAGCATGTTCTCAGAACGTACAGCTGGGGAACGAAAGCTTAAAAGCATGAAATAAAACTTCACCCATATTACTGACCAGATATATAAAAAGTTAAGCTTGAATAACGGGGTGCCAGTACGTGACTTCAGTAAGGGCCAGCTGTTGTTTCTTTTGTATTAAATAGGAGTTTGGAGTAAGTGAACATTGTGAAATGTGCATACATGTTATCTTCTTCGATTTTTGAAATATTTAATAAAAATAACTTTCATTAAACATGAAGTTATTTGTTAATACCAGCTGAGTATTGAAGCTGCAGGACTAGGATGCTTTATTTGGTGTTGTGTGTAGCTTTGTGTCAAGTGTGGGGAAGGTTTTTGTTCTGAGTAATTTTCTTGAGAGCTGTGTTAACCTTCCAAAATTGAGCTGAAAATGTTTTTTGAAGAGTGCAGGATCAGCACAAATTTGAGAAGTCACTTGAACTTTATTACTGTTTGCTATCGCTAAAGTCCTCCTGTGATGATGAAGACATTTCTCAGGTAGAAATAGCACCACCTGTCTTAACCTTAGTTGCATTTGCTTGTTAATCCACAGGGCGAACTGCTGCAGTGCCAGCAGGAGTCAGCCAACAACCTGCAGGAGACCAGAGGCAGGCAGCTGCCTGTCCCCCAAAGTAGAGAGGAATATTGGAACTTCAGTGGCACTCAGCAACGTTTTGGCTGGCTTGTGTGTGAACTGCGTTTCCCCTGGAGAAACAGTCCCTCACTGCCTGTCTGTAAACACAGCACTTCAAAAGTGAGAGTGAGAGGAGAGAGTTCAAAACATAACATTTTCCTCCTGCATCTTTATAACCTTCTTCACACATTTATTGCTGTTTTGTGGTTATTTAGGAAAATATTTAGTGATGGTTTATAGAATTGCTACCTGTCATTCACAGCCACTACCTAGCAATTACAGTGGGAGTTGCTGCCTTCTCTAGGTACAGAAGGAGCCTTCAGAGCACACTTTATTTGAGAATTCTTGATATGCAATGCCATGACACAAGAAAGCTTTTGGCAAAGCTTCAGGAATGGTGCTTGTAGTCTGAAAAGTTTTTTAAAGCTTTCTCTTTTGAGATCAACTGACTAGGCAGTGTTGAAAATGAAGGAATTACTTTATTTGGTCTTAAATCTTTTCAGTACCTTATGTCATAGCATCATAGAATCATTTACGTTGGAAAACACTTTTAAGGTCATTGAGTCCAACTGCTAACCCAGCACTGCCAAGTCCATCATTAAACCATGTCCCTAAGTGCCGCGTCTACACATCTTTTAAATACCTCCAGGTATTTAAGTGAGGGCTCTACCACTTCCCTGGGCAGCCTGTTCCAATGCTTGACAACCCTTTTTGTGAAGAAATTTTCCCTAATATCCGATCTGAACCTCGTCTGGCACAACTTGAGGATGTTTGCTCTTGGCCTGTGCCTTGTTACTTGGGAGAAAAGGCCAACTTACACCTGGCTGTGACCTCTTGGGTAGTTGTAGAGAGTGATAAGGTTTTCCCTCACTGCCTCCTTTTCTCCAGATGAAACACCCCCAGCTCCCTCAGCCACTCCTCATCAGACTTATGCTCTGGACCCTTCATGAGCTTTGTTCCCTATTCTGGACACACTTCAGCACCTCAGTATCTTCTCGTGAGAAGCCCAAAACTGAACACAGGATTCAAGGTGCAGCCTCACCAGCACCAAGTACAGGTGGACGATCACTGCCCCGGTCCTGCTGGCCACACTATTTCTGACACAAGCCCAGATGCCATTGGCCGCCTGGGGCAGCTGGGCGCTCTGCTGGCTCTTGTTGAGCCGGCAGTCAAACAGCACCCCCAGGTCCTTTTCTGTCAGGCAGCTCTCCAGGCACTGTGCCCCAAGCCTGTAGTGCTGCATGGGCTTGTTGTGGCCCAAGGGCAGGACCTGGAACTTGGTCTTGTTGAACCTCCTACAGTTGGACTTGGCCCATTGATACAACCTGTCCACATACCTCTGTAGAGCATGTCCTTGTGCTGCCAGGAACATACCCAGTACAGAAGTGTTCAGGTGCCCTCTGTATATGTTACAGAGTTATAATATTCAATAATACTGAACAAACTGCTGCCATGGTTTCTTCATGATATTTAAAATGAAAATGATACATAGTTTGTTTCCTGAGTACTTCAGTGTAAAAATAAGTGGTACAAGTCAGCCCTTAAATTACAATTATCTTTCTCGTACATGTTCCCCCCATCCCATTGTTTCTGCTGTTAGATACAAGGTGGTCTATCCCTTGATCCAGAAATCCTGGTTTCAGATGGCAGGTGAGTACCAGCAGGATTGGGAAAGCTAATTGGTTTGAGGCATTCTGGGAAAAGATGCAAAGCATCAGAGAGAGTGGAATTAGGCAGAGTGATGTGAGTAATGCAAAAGATTTCATTTCCTAGATCCTTTGGCATCTCTTACTTGGAAGAAACAACACAACAGTCGATGTAGAGACTGCAAATCTTAAGGCTAGTTTCTGATCTGACTTTAATTAGAAACCACTGCTTCAGACAGTTTCTTCATGGAGTTTTATGACAAAATTTAAATTCACACTTCCAAGGTCTGTTAAAGAATATTTCAAATAGGTATGTTGAGCTTCTTGAAAATACATCGGCCTCACCAGAGAGTTTTTGCAAAAATCCCCAAAACACAACCCCAAACCCACTACTCCAAGCCCCTTAATTTGTCTTCAGTGTTGAATTGCTTTTGGTAACAGGAAATAAACCAAACCTGCTTATATTTGTATAATCCTGAATAATTTTAGCTTCTCTTGAAAGTTAATCATAATGCCTACGTTGTGTCCTAGTTTTCTCCTAGTTCATGAGAAAAACAACTCTGACAAAATAAGGATCTTTCTTTAGTTATACTGCTTCTGTTTTTGTGCCTGTGCTTGATTATGTCCACAGTTTCAGGCAAGAAATGCAATGGACAAGCTCAGTAGGAGGCTATACAGGGACAAGGACCTTTGTTATCATCTCTTCCAGCCTGGAAGGGATTCAGACGAAGCCTCCTCCTGCATCACATTTATTCCTCCTAGGAGTTTCTGTGTGAAAAGAAGGCTGGTTTTGCAAGGGGTTGCACCTGGTTAGGAGCTGAATGGTGTAAATGATGTAAAAAATGTAGGATCTTGGTTTAGCTGAGAAGGTTGTTGTGAAGAGAGGATAGTTTGAAACATGGCAGGTAAGTAGTTTTGTGCAAATATTCTGAAGGTCATGTTCCTGGTGGAGGGCTGGAGTTTGTCCAAAGGGTTAGGGGTTTTTTCTTATTTTTTCCCCTTTTATTTTTCTTTTCTTATAACTTCTCTGCATGGCTGTTAGGTAAACAAGATAAACCCACTTTTAAAATATTTGGGTCTGAGTTTAGAAATCCAGTGGAGCCGACTCTTCAGAGTGCCCCAAATCTCAGTTATATTTTTTTCTAAAATATCTGAGGCTGATGCTACCTACCATTAGGAGCTGCTCTTCATTTTAGACATGATGCTTCTCATTTCTAGTTTGTGTCATGATCTGCTTAAGGAGATTAAATGATGAAGGATAATTGATTCCTCATCTGGGAGTCAGACTGGAAGTGCTAAATCAATCCCATCCCTTTTCATGTTATTGCCATTGAAATTTCTTTGAAGCAGCTATGTTTCATCTTCTGCCTCCTTCCCTGAGTAGCGAACTAGGTAATACCTATTTCTTTTGTGTGCTTGGCCTGCTTTCTCTTTGGGAGTAAATAGCAGATCTTAGCTCTGGTCTCTCTAATATGCTGGGATATGTCTTTAGAAAATAGGTTTTCATTCCACAAATGCAATGCAAAATGTTTTTGGTGACCCTGTGTCCATCTCTGGGTATGGTTCTGTAGGTCTATAACTAACAGACTAATTGCAGCTTATAGAAAATTATGACCTGCTGGATTTTACATGTAGCAACACTGACCACAATACTTAAGAGAGGTAAGACTGGTGGTGTTCCTTCCTTTTAACAGAAGGTGAGAATTTACATTTGCATCCAGTATGTCAGCCCTCATGTGCCATCAAGTTTCACTGCTATTGTCACTACCAGTAGTTGGGTTAAGAGCTGGACTTACCGTGGTCACGTGGTTGTTGCCATGTGTACATGCACACTGACATAATTCAACACTCTACCTCTGCAAAACTCAGTCTGGAGCAAAGCTCCCAGACCCATGGTGCTCATCTTGCAGCTGACAAATGAGCACAGACTGCAGTGGGAGCACATGTGGAACGGAAATGGCCAGCGCTCCTGTGCATTTGGTACCAGATGCTGTTACTGCCAACCTGAGCCAAGCTCAGCTCCCCACAGCACCTTTGGAACAGCCACAACCTTCCATTCACACAGTGGTGGGTCTGTGTGGAGACAGCCTGGTGGGGTGGGCTCTAGGCACCAGTTAATGTGCTTTGCCAGCTTTGGACTTTCAGACTGTGTTTCCTGAGCAGGCAGCTGTGGGATGTGTCAGCGCCTCAGGACAGACTGGAGTGGCACCAGCCAGGCTCCAGCTGTCACACCACTGCCTGGGTGTAAAGCTAAGGGCAGGCTTGGAAAAAAGATCAGGACCCTTGCTCTGGGGAAGAATAGCAGAAAATAAGCAGGAAATGTGTCTCAGTACCATCCAGTTTTTCTTGGCTGATAGCCACAGCAAATATAAGGAAGGTTAAAAACTACTGGGTAATTTACTCTTTACATTTCTCTGTTAAAATATGTACATAAGAAAGAACACACAACTAGCATGAAACATACAATACAGTGTGAGCTTTGTGATTTTCCCCATCTCCTATTAACTGCTATTTTCCAGTTGTACATTGTGGACAAGGCCATTTATGTAAACATGGGCTCTTTTATGACAAAGATACTCAGTTGTAGACATTCTTTAAATTACGTTTTTCCAGTCCCTTTGGGAGTATGTGAGCCAAAATGACTTACTTTAGCTTGAAGTATTTCTGTTATCAGTGGTCCCTTCCCACCTGCACATATCTACCACTTCCATGAATAAGGAAAATGACTTACTCATCTAGAGAGCTTTTTGGAGTTAGGGCTCCTTTAAGTCATATTTACAATAAAAAAAATTAAAATAAAAAAAACTAAACACACCACACCCCATCCCCCCCGCCAAAAAAAAACCAACAAACCCAACAAAATTAAGCACCTCACTGCAAAGCACCAAAAAACTCTAAACCAAACCAAACCAAAAACAGCACTAAAAATCCCAACAACAAGTAGGCTACCCAAGTTTTAAATTTCCTGAAAAGCAGAATACTGGAAAATGCTGCAGCAGAAGGGCACGTCACTGCTCACAGTCCCCAGTGTATGATGTGTATGGGAGGAGAGGAAAGGTTGCTGACACATGCAAAACTTCTCACATGTACTCAGCAGACCTGTTGCTGTGGTTACTAATCAGAACCTCCCCTGAATTAGTGCTATTTGCACACACCAGATGGCTGATAAATCACATAGTAGAATTTTCTGTCCCTTGTATTAGTGTCTGATCTTTTCTCTAAGTGCTGTGACTTAATTTGCAGCAATTTACACATAAATTATTCAGACCAAATGCACTAACATAAAACATAAAACTGCTGCAGGTATGCAGTTACTTTAATGAACTTCTCTATCACCTGCAGAATACCAGAAATGTTTTTTGTCTTATGCATTTATGTCCAAGTTGTTGCAATTTGATGAATAATGCTAAGGTAAGAAAAAATATGCTTTAATTTTAATATCATAATAATAACATTAATGTAGAATGTTTATTGCAGAGGGAAGTGAAATACCTTTTGCAGTTCATCAGTCAGCTACAAGTATTTCTGTACAGGCAGCATCACAACAATGAAGAATACATGAAGATTAAACAGGATCACTGCATAAGAATTTAATGCTGTTGTCTCTGTATTTTCTGCTGCTTTGTTGTCATTACTGGCTTATCCTCTCAGGATGACAGATTTCCTTCTTCCACCTGCCTTGACTATTTATTGTTATGAGTCTTAAGCTGTTGTCAAATGTTTCAGCCCCATTGTTATCGGTGCTGTTCTAACAGATTAAAAAGGCCAATAATAATAAATATATCTTCTGCTACCTTTTAGAGTTACAAAAATAAATATGTTGTCACAGAATTCCGTGAATTAAAATCAGGAAAATGACAAAATTTATGGTAAAAAAGCAAACGACTGATGTTATTTTGGTAAATCATTGCTCCAGAAGGAAACCTTTTTGACTGGGCAATGTAGCAGCTTAGTTGTGTGGTTCAGTGCTGTGTCTAATAGGTTTCTAGACACTGAGGGTAACTGCAGCATGCTGTCTTCTGTCCCTGTCACACTGAGGAGTTGTGTTCTGTTATGTCATTTGTGTAATGGAGATATGAATCACCTTCTGTGGTGAGCTCAGCATCTAAGCTTGACATTGTCCCTACACAAACATCTTCGTACAGCTGCAGCCATTTCCATGGTATAATTGGATAAAGAGGCTGCAGTCAGGACTTCTCCTATCTATTTCATTTTGAACATTCACAGAGCTCAGCAGGTGACATCTTTATCTCACATCACAGTACTGCACCTGCCACCCTCTTTCTTTGTTATGGATGAAGCCACCTTTAGTGTGGGAGAAGTACTCTCAATTTTCTGGTCCACTCTCCTGACTATATTAAAAACCAAACAAAACACCCAAATGCCATTGATGCTTCTTGTTCTTTAGATTCAGTCTATGACACCAGTTGAATTTACTAGCCTATGATGTAACTATTAAGTAGGTTCTCACAGATGTTACTAACTGTATATAAAAAACTTTTGTTCCTGTAGCTCTCTGCAAGAGGAATAATTTAAGTTTAGTGGGGTGCCTTTATGGGTGTAGGCTTAGAATTCTGACTTAGCAGCAGTAAGGTACGATTGTGCTGAACAACCCAAGTTCATCTGTTTTTTAGGTATTCCAAATCAGTGCTCCACCAGAGAGAACAGGACTAAGACAGTGGCTTGAAATAACAAAAATAAATACTAGCAAAAAGATTTTCTTGGCTGCACTATCCTTTCACCAAAATCTATCATATTACATTTTTAAATATAATTTCATGAAAATATAAATTTGTAATTTGATGGTCTTTTCTACCCACCTACATTAAGCCAGCTTCTCTCCTTCTAAACACAGCTTACTGAGAAAACTAGTTCCACCAGTTGAATGGCTGCTGTCTTGAACCTGCAGAGGAAGGTATTTTGGAAAGGATGAATCAAAGACTAGTGCTGTAGTGTCTTGAGGATTTTAGGGTACTAGTTCTCGTGAATAAGCTTTGAACTCCAACTAAGGAGTGTTTAAAGAAGAACAAAAAGCCACTGTAACTTAAGCTGTATGTTGCAGTGTTTGCCTTTTGTTCTCTTCCTTTCACAGACAGAACATGAAAAAAAGGCTCTTTGAAATTCTCTTTTCTAAAGATGTGTCCTTCCCGCTTTCCTTCCTTGATTTTGCAACCCATTGGAAACCAGTCTTTTACAGGAGAAAAAAAGCTTTAAAATCCATAAATTATGCTGTTACATTATTAAAGACAAAGAAGAAATAATCAATAGATAAGCATTGTGGCTTTGTCCTAATTATTATAATTTTGTATCTTCTGTTTATGCAGCAATCTCCATTCAGAGATTTTAAATATGCAGCTCTGAGTAAATGCTCTCCCTAGTTCTTGTCTGAGGTAATTTAATTACTGTGAGGCTACAAGATTTATCCAAAGCCAAGCAGCAAGCTTATGACAGAACAACGTACATCCCAGGCCCTCTTGATTCCCAGGACTGTGCTCTAACCACTCATCCTTGCTGCTTTACACAGTTCATGACAGCTTACACAGAAAGGAAGCATTAAAGATTTCTGTGCCGCCAGTATGCAATCATTCTGTAGACAGTCTAATAATGCTTAGGTAGATTATACTCAGCCATAATCATCTCCAGCGTAATTAGAGAATAGACTTTGTCATCTAAGTGAGCATAATATGGGTAATATAAGTGGTGTGTTATAAGATATAATTTAAACCCCTTTTTAAATTGCATCTGCTCTTTTCATCGGCTATCTCTCTGATTCTAAGAAGCAAGCTGCCTATGACGCAGTTCATCCTTGATGTAACTCCAGAGCAAGGAATTTGGGTTGTTATGTTCAACTGAAGTTGTTATGATTAAATTGGTATGAAGTACTCAGCTTTTCAGTGATCCAAATCACCTTTCAATTACATATTTTAAGCAGGAGATATACAGTCTTTTCTTTTTGTTGCAGAACACATTGAAATGTAATTCTGATGACAGCAAAACCAATAGCAGAGAAAAACAAAGGTTTTGCTTAAAATATAGAATGCAAGATCCTACAGTGTGAATGGCTCTATATTACTAATGATCAGCTTTTTAATCGAAAACATTAAGCCTAAGTAATGACTTCTAAATTAGTCCCTGTTCAGGTCATTGACATACTCTCAAAAGGTACAGATGCCACAGTATTTCACATTCACTGAATCTGGGAGCGGAAAATTATTATCTCATTTAGTTATATAATGAAGCTGCAACTTCTGGTCTGCATTTAAGTTTGACAGCAACAGTGTCCAAAGCTTATCCATAATTTTTGAGCACAGATCCTTCTAGTGCTTGTGGTGATAAGAGGAAATTCTTTTTGGCACATAAGATTCTAGGATTTTTCTCCTAAATTTTCTTTTCATGTATGGTCCCATATGCAAATTCTGTCTGGCTTTTTGTTTTTCTTTTGCCAGGTTACTAAAGTAGATCTCCTGATATAATAAGCAGTGTGATATGTAAGCCTCTTGATTCCTACCTTGTAGAAGTGCATGGTGTGTAGTACTGACTGAATTTTGGAGTGAGTATCAGTCCCATGCTTTTGGCAATTGATTCTGCAGATATGCTAGGCTGGCTTGGCCCATGTTAATGAATTTGGCTCCTGTAGAGAATTAGGAGGAGAAGCATGGGTAATGGCCTAAAACTGAAATAGGATAGAATTAGGTATCAGGAAAAAATTCTTTACTGTGGAGGGTGATGAGGCACGGGAACATGTTGCCCCGAGAAGTTATGGATGTCTCATCCCTGGAAGTGTTCAGGACCAGGATGGATGGGATTTTGAGCAACCTGGTCTAGTTACAGGTGCCCCTGCCTATGGCACGGAGGTTGGAATGAGATGATCTTTAAGGTCCCTTCCAACCCAGACCATTCTATGGTACTAGGAAAAGCAAATATCCTGAGGAATATTCAGTTCTGACCATGAAGTTGTGCAGAACTAGAGGACGTGCTGATGGAGTACTTTCAGGTAATTAGCTCTGCTGGCAAAAAAAGAATTAAAATTAATTGCCTGTGAAATGAGGTAATAGCTGCAAATAAACCTCTTGAACTTAGGTACAAAGCTCTTTTATAGATTTCTATATTTTCTGAGCCACCCCTGAGTTCCACACTGCTGCACCAACCTGATGTACTCCCTTCTTGCTGCTCTTATGCTGAAACACTCTGGTTTTTAATGCTCTTTATTCTGTCTGCTGACTCTTCCTTCCCTCTCTGACATTTTCCCCAGCTTCCTTTTAACTTTCCTATCTTCCCATCAAACATACTTGGCAGTCTCTGGAGACACTTAAGTGTCTGGTCAGAGGCAGGAATAGGTGTTGTGTGCAGGAAGGTTCCTCTCCTTGCAGAAAGGTAAAGGTGCTGTCTTATCACCAGCAGACCATGTTTAGCAGTTTAACCGTTTGTCCAGGGACCTGCGTGATTATACCTAGCAGTGAAAATATTTTCACCTCTGCGTGGGGGCACAGGTTGTGCACTGAGGATGGAGCACACAGGACAGCCCCAGTCAGGCATGTTTGGCAAACAGAGCAGGCCACCTGCTCCATGTGATGCAACCAAGGCTTGCTGTGCTCTGAGTGGGGCCTCAGAGCCGTGGTCAGTGCCATCTGGCTTTGGGCTTGGTGGTGCTGGTGCTGCTGCACCCAAAGAGCTGAGAGGTTCCTCGGTGTTCAGCTGCTGGAGGGGCCGGAGCCCACTGTGACACTTCATGTGCAGCCATCAGAGAAGTCGCTAGTCATGAATCACGGAATCACAGAATTACTTCGTTTGGAGAAGACCTCTGAGATCCCCGAGTTCAACCTTTGACTGAACACCACCTTGTCAACTAGACCACGGCACTCAGTGCCAGTCCAGTCCTTCCCAGAACACCTCCAGGGATGGTGACTCCACCACCTCCCTGGGCAGCCCGTTTCCAAAGCTTAGCAATCCTTTCTGTGAAGAAATCCCTCCTGATGAGGTCATTCCCTCAGCTTTGTTAAGTTTGGTGGAGTCCCTATGCAGCGGTTTGAATGGTTAATGAGGGAGCAGCGGTATTTAAAATCACCTGCTCGACTTTCTAGACTTACCCTCTGTGTGATACAGAGGAGTGCAAGTCAACCGTCCAATTATATGACTAAAACTGAATAAAACTCCCCTTCTCGTCCATGCGAAGGGCGCATTTATGCTTGCTCTTGGTCCCTGAGAGGGGCTGAGGGACGACACGCCAAACGTGGAAGCCTTTTCATAGAACCACGGGATGGGTGAGGTTGGAAGGGACCACCGTGGGTCATCTGGTCCCGCCTCCCTGCCCAGGCAGGGTCATCCCAGAGCACTTGGCACAGGATTGCATCCAGACGGTTCTTGAATACCTCCGGCGCGGGAGACTCCCCGCCCTCTCCGGGCAGCAGGGACACGCTCCCGGTGCCGGTGCCGCGCCCGCCGTCGCCGCCCGGCCGGCAGTGTGGGCGCGGAGCGCTGCGGCGGCGGCTGCGCGCGCAGGGGGCGGGGGCCGCGGAGCAGCGGGAGGCGCTCAGGTACGGCAGCGGTGCG
>VWZG01000904.1:357139-394238 GCA_013396735.1 Grallaria varia
AAAAGAGAGAGAAAAAAGAAGGGAGAGAGAGGATTTGAGCATAGCTTGCTGAATTTCAGCTGCTGATAAACTCCTCTTGGATATCTTACCAGGCATGGCTTAGAGGGGCAGAGACAGTCAAAGTTGAATGTAGTACATTTGAGCAGTAATTTGGTGTCATCATCCATTGGTAGCAAGGAAAGAGTCAAACAATTTGACTAAGGTCTGATAATGAAATGTCCAAACCATAAGGACACAGGCATAAGGATTTGGCATGGTTTTGTACTTTATATTCAGGAACACTCTTTGCTTTCTAATTTTTCAATACATGTAATCTTCCTCTCTCTCAATAAGTCATGCATTAAAACTGTCCAAATTGTCAATTAAAAAAATAACCTTTCAGTGTTTCCTAGGATGGGAACAGTATTATTATTGTGCCTTTCAGTTTGCTGTCTTTGTTCTGTGCCTGCAGCTGAATGAATTTTGCTTTTCGCTTCTGTTTTTGGAAACATTGCTTTTCTGCAGGGTGCAGAGATCACATGTGTCTATGTGCATAAGACACTAGGCTTGATTTGTAAATGGAAATACAAGCTTGTCTCAAGCACAAGAAACATCTAAATTTGAAAGTTAGAAGTTCAAAACCAACAACCAAGTTCTGAACAGCGTTTTCACAATTTTACCTGACCTTTCTTTTGCTACCCCATTAAAAATACAGAAGAGTTGAGATTAAATGATGCACCGCCCATTCAATATATTCTTCCTTTCATAATGAGACAGCCTTGACCCAAATATGAGGACCCTGGCTCAAATGTTGCTTCTCAGTTTTTTTATTGTAAATGTTTTTTTAAGGTTATGCCACTTACCCTTTCTGGTCACAATAAAAACAGGTTTATTGAAATCTTTAAACATTACTGAAATAGTTCAGCAGTATTAGCACAGCTGGGTTTCTGCTTTATAAAAGTACAAAATATAGTGAGGAAAAGTTATCCTTTAATACAAAGAAACACATTATGTCTTCATAAAAGGCTTAGTGTGTTCTCCAGACTTAAAAAGCAGCTCAAATCTCTTTTGTAAGATAAATGTTAAAGAAAATGTTATCATCAACCAGAATGCACTCAGAACTTAGCAGAAAAGAGTTTAGCAGCCTCTGTGTTTCTGGTACCTAAAGCACCTGTTAAAGACCAGCTTTAATTTGAAGAAACTATAGAAGTGAAGGTGGAAAGAATAGGCTATATGATCAATAAAACTGGTGTTCTGACCAAATTGCTGCAGACGTCTGAGATGAAATCCCAGCTTTAACCCTCCCACTCTTGTTTTTGTGGACATGTGTTGTATTGAAAACATAACGTAGATTATTACTGGAATTAACAATGGGTTATCCAGGACAATTACAGGCATGCTTGAAAAACGGGGAGTTAGGAGAGGTTTGGATTTCACCCTGTGCAACGCTTTGGATACACCTGTGCTTCAGAAAGCTCAACAGTTATGCCAACAAAACTTTTGAAGACAAACATAGAAAATGTTTGAAAGATAAGTTTGTGATGTATCAATGCAGCCTCACTAAGGTGAATGAAAGCAAGGTGTGTTGTTCCTGGTTCCATCCATTCTGGAGGGCTTGCTAGCATTGTTATGCTGAGTAATGAATGCAGCAATTATGCTCCTAGGTGAAAAGTTGGCTTGATCAAGCTGAATTTTTGCCAGCTTCTCAGTCAAATCAATACAAGGCAAATTTTACAGTTGAATGCTATTCATCCCAACGTGAGGTGAATGCTTTTCTGTTGTCAGTGCTGACTGCTTGGTCTCACTGAGGCTTTCATCCTTACTATCTACTTGAGCATTGCTTCGACTTCTTGTGAAGAGGAGCTATAATGGCAGTAGCTGACTTCTCAGGTAATACCTTTTATTGGTCTGGCATTGTTCTACGTGACAGTGACTGGATAGTATCCAATTCTTGAGCAAGAGATTATATTGGTGTAGGAAACAAAACTTCTGTTATAGTGTGTTAAGGGCAGGACTGTCTGTGTGTGTACATCACTTACAAATGTCTTAAATGGTATGTTGCTAGGAAAGGACTAGATCTGCATGTGAATAGCTACTTCAGAATTTTTTAATTTGGTATAAATCTTACTTAAAATTAATAATAAATACTAATTAACATTTCAGGAACTTGTATTAAACCCAAAGGGTTTAATATGTGATGCTAATGGCATCTTTAGCTTTTATTGAGTAAAAGTTGCAGGGCATTCAGTGAGCAGCAATTAAAGGAAGTGTGAAGAGCAAATATTGGTTCAATTCAATAAACATGAGAGAAATTTCAAGACAGACCCTTACTCTGACCCTTTTTTCTGACATTAATCATTTTTGTCACCCACTGCTTCCTAGTGATTGCTGCACTTTATTATAAGCCTACTGTTTTATTTTTCAGTTGAAAGAAAAAAGAGAAGAGCAGAAGCAGTTTTACTGATCCAGAGTTAAGTTCTGGAATCATTTGAAAATTAAGTTGTTAGAGGAGCTTCAAGATCGTAATAGTTCAAAATACTGAATACTTTTGGTAATTTCTTAATAGATAAGACAGTAACTGTGAAAGCTACTGTTGGCAAGCCAATTTTCATGTAACTTGTAACTTTGTAAAACTAGTAATTACTTCGTGCTTAATGTCTTCAGAGTATTTTGGCCAACAATAAAAATTGGTTGGCTTGAAAATAATTGATATCTCTTTGGTATGGGAGGATAAAGTTATTTTTCTGAGAAGTGATTTTATTGTAGCAGTCAGATTCTTGAGCTTTATACAAGACTATTTCACTACAAAATTGTAGCTTTCAGAGAAGAAGTACAAGTGTTATTCTGGAAAAAAAACCCTAACCACAATAAGACTAGAGTAAGTTAATATGAAAATCTTCCTTTCTTTAGTTTGGACTCTGTCATGCTAAGCCCACAGTGCTTTGCTGTGGATACATAGCTATTTCAGTTTTCTTGGGGGGCTGGGAGGGGAGGCTCTAAAACACACTGAATTATTTATGCCTGTCTCTGTTCCCCTGAGAGTTCTGCTTCAGCCTTTGATACTCACGGGTTCGCAAGGGGAGAATCGGGTACTACAATCTGTCCTCTGTGTGTTGCTACCCCAGCATTATGTGTTTGCTCCTTTTTCTAATAAATGAAAAATGACATCTAAGAGAAACTTTCATTAGAGTATGTCACAACCTCTGTGTACACACTTAAACAATAACAATTTTATGCCTTGTTGACCACTCTGAAAGTCTGAATGTGGGGTAAATTTTGACTCTAATAGCACAAGTTGTTCTTATTAGAAGTTGTGAGCCTTCTTAATATATGTCAGCGTTTGTAAGTTCCTTATATTGTGAAATGGAAAATACTCCAGAGTAAAATTTTTCAGGTCTTAATATTTTAAATCTGAAGATTAGTATTTTATGTTTATCAAGAATTTATGGGTTAGTTTTCCTGAGGTGTTGTGAGAAAATAACACTTCTGTGTTCACCTTATTTCAGGAGTATCGTGTTGTTCAGATATGTTTATAAAGCCCTGATAATTGTCATACCTGTTGTTATACTTTGTGATGTTTGGAGCCAGACATTTGTCCAGAGAAGGGCAATGAAGCTGGTAAAGGGTGTAGAGAGTAAGTCATATGAGAAGCAGCTGAGGGAACCGAGGGTTTTCAGCCTGGAGAAAAGGAGACCCAGGTGAGACCTGATTATTCTCTACAACTACCTGAAAGAAGGTTGTAAGGAGGTGCAGTTGGCCTCTTCTCCTAGGCAACTAGTGACAGGACAAGGGGAAATGGCCTCAAGCTACACCAGGAGAGGTCCAGATTCGACATCAGGAAGAATTTCTTCACTGAAAAGGTTGTTAAGCACTGAAACAGACTGCCCGGGGAGGTGGTGGAGTCACCATTCCTGGAAGTATTCAAGAAATGAATGGACACAGAACTTAGTGCTATGGTGTAGCTGACGTGGTGGTATTCACTCAAAGACTGGACTCTGATCATGGAGGTATTTCCCAACCTTTTTGAGTCTATGATTGCCCAGTGGATGTTACTCCTTTCTTTCTGCATCCAAGTACTTATAAACTTATCTGTTTTACCATTGACAACAGTGGTGATATGTTCATGGAATTAATTTGGCTTGTCCATTGCTAAAAGCAACTTATCACAATGAGAGAAGATCTTAATAAAGGAACTTGTTAAATAAAACTTCTTCATAGTGTCAAAACACACAGGAGACTCTGGAAAAAAGTATGACCACATGCAATAGTGCATCCCTGCTGTAGTATGTTTTTTCAAATAAAAAGGTAGCAAGTGGAGTATATTACATTGTGGCTGTTGCTCAGAACTCTTTTTTTCAGCCTTTATGCCTACAGTGATTCTAGGTCAACCACACATGATGCCTGTTAACTCCCTGAAACTGCAGCAGTTATTTTGTAGTGCCATAGAATAATGTACTGCTCTTTGTCTGTTTCTGGGACTTTTATATGCAGAATGATTTTGGATATAGCCTGTGGTGGTCTACGTGGTCCCTGTTTGACTTAACTTGCAGGTGGCCATCTCTGAGTGTAATGGTTTGCAATCAAGACATTTGGTGTAGGTTTTCCTCTGTCTACGCTGGAATTTAGGTTTGAGGTATAGTTTGTTGAGGGAATCAGGCCTGTATGCAAACATACTCTGTGGTAAAGCACTGTGTGAATGGGCAACAAGGCATCCTTTGAGATCTGTTTGCAGTCATTCCATGTGTTTTCTAAGGCTTTCAGGATTGCCTTTCATTGAAGCAGCAAATACTCTGTGAAAAAAGTGTAGGAATTGTAACAGTCAATGGATTTGTAAGTTAGGCTGATTTATCGGGGTGCTGTGAAAGAGGAGTGCTCTGCTCCTCATGTGGATGAAAGATGTTTGTTATTGAGTCAGGATGATGCCTTGTAGCAGGGCAAAGAGGTGGCAAATACATAAAAGTGAGAATGAGGACAACCTCGAGCTGAACAAAGAAAAAAGAGAACAAAGTAGGCATGTAGAAATGTCCTGCCTAGATAGGTGTCTGCTAACAGACTGTTTTAGCTACATGATGGAGGAAGATAAAGTACAATAGTGTTCTGAACAAATATAGGTTGTGGGCGTATCTGAGAAATGGCCATCCTTGTCATATTTAAAATGAACCAAATGAGGTTCTAGGAAAATCTGCTTCCTAGTGAACTGAATAGCTTTTAGACTGTAGTAGACTGCTAGATGGCTTCCTTCTCTAGAAATGCAATGTAACATCCCAGTGCCAACTCCTCTTAGGACAATCATGTTTTCAGTATAAAGTTGTATCATTCAACTTAATGTTTGACTGTTATATACTCCCCTGTATGAAATACACTGTGTGTTGAAGGGATTCTAGTTATAGAGGAGCTTACTCATACTTACAAAATGCACTGTATGTTGAAGTGAACTCTAGTTATAGAAGAGCTTACTCATAACTTCTTACTTAAAAAAGCATTACCAAAATGGCAATTTGTTTTTGATTCAGTAACTGTTGGTATATTTATGAAAAAAACAAAATCTCACAAGTACAATTGAGTCTGTTTATTTCAGGGAGGGCTTCAGAACTCCGTAGAGCATTAGATTCCTACAGGCTTTTAATTCTTTTCCCTACCTACTGAGACTGTGGGTATGTAAATATCTGCCTTGCATTCCTTCATATTTGTTCAGTAACACAGTGCTGAAACATTCCTTCCCATCTTCTGCAGCCTATCTGCCAATATGTTTAGGTATTCATTTATTAAAATTAGTGCTGTATATAATTTTAACCTTTCTTTCTAGGCTCGTGGATGTCTAATGTCTTTCAACTGCCTCATGTATTTCACATAAGTCTGTTTAGTTTGTGTTTAGAATAAAGGAAATATTTGTTTTAATAGTGAGATCCACAGTAAGTCTACGAGTTATTAAAGATTTTGACTGGTCTGGCAATGCATCAGAAGACAGATTTGGAGCACTAAATGATTACTTTACCTAAAGGTAGATGTGAACTCTCAGAGTGCTGGGAAGAAGTTACATTGACATCACCAACACAGCAAAGTAAATGTACATACTTGGAATAAGTCATAGCAAAATACTAAATTAGTGAAACAATGACCACTTTATGGATTATAGCTTTTCTCCAAAAGGCATTCTTTCTCTGGTTTAGTATCAGCAACTTGGTATTCTGTGAGAAGTACCTGCTCAAATGACACTGCTTTTAAAAAAAAAAAACCAAACCCAAATTTGAATGTTTTGAAGTATGTGGAAGTTAATCATAAAAAAAAAGTGGCTTTGTCTTCCAGATAAATCAACAACTTTGGAGGTGAAACTTCTGTGTTGGTTGGTTCTAAGGAGTCCAAATATGTGCAAATTTTTACTTCTTCAGGATATTGCGGAGGAAGAAGAGGAACATGTTTGTTCATTTTGTGGCTGAGTTTCTATTGCAGTGATAAGAACTATGAAGAAATCTCAGACATCTACGTTGAGTGCTATCCTAACAAATGATAAACACCCCCCATTTCCTTTTGTAGGCATGTGTGCCAGAGATTTCCCTGAATGGTGGAAAAAATGTCAGATATGGCAATGTACACAAGACCAACTACAGCAGTGTCATAGTCCTGAAACAGTTTACATTTTTTAATATATTGTCATTGCAAACACTTAAAATTATCATATAAATATTTTACATTAGCCTCATAAACAAGCTGCAATCAATTAATTTCAAGTTAAGAGCAGCAATGCAGACAAACCACAGGGAAAATACAGTGCAATTAGTGCTTCAGCCTTACTAATCTAAGTAGATAAATTAACAGTTTTTTAAGTAATTGTGCTTTAGCTTTGTTCTGTTTCCAGTTACACTATTTTCCTCTCTCAGGAATCCCCAAACAAGTTTTCTCTTTCCTTTTCTACAATATTGAAGTGCATGGGAGCAGAGAGAGTAAATTATTTAAAATTATTCTGTGTCTCTGCACTTGTCGGAGTCAGCAGAATACATTTAGGTCATATGTTCCCAAACAGCCCCAGTGCAGAGTATCTTCTTTCTGTGGGGATTAAGTAGGTTCATTAAGGTACAGTTATCTTGCCTTTTTTATGATTCTTTGTCTTCACAAGACTTGAGTGAAAAATGATGAAAATTATTATATTTTTAAAATTAAATTCAGATAAGCTTCCTCTAAGCTGACCTGTTTTTCCATTATCATTGGGCAATCAACTGACAGATAGAGGGAATGTATTCCCTCTTAGCTGTAACTGGTAGCAGTAGACTGAATGATTCTCCAATGTATACAATTATGATTTGAAAAAACATTAGTTTTGTTTGTTTTGCTTTCTTTCCTTTTTAGGATGGCTGCAGCTCCTCCAAGCTACTGTTTCGTAGTCTTCCCCCCATGTTCTAAAGATGGGTTGGTGGTATTTGGAAAGAACTCTGCACGGCCTAGGGATGAAGTACAGGAGGTGGTCTACTTTCCTGCTGCAGCTCATGATCCAGGAAGCAAAGTTGAGGTAAGGATGAAGTGCTGCATTCAGACTGTGAGAAATTACTGTTATTGGAAGAAATGAATGCTGTCTTGTTTTCTTGTCACATTGTGGAGTCCTTGCTCCCTTCACTCAAACCTCTGGAGTAGAAAAGAGACAAGATTTTTTAAAAGCCTGAAAATGAATCTCAGGATGTATCTTTTTGATTTAATTGGAGGAAAATCTATGATCCGTACTTTCTCCATCAGGCAGGCAAAATTGTTCAAGTCTCAGATTCCTGCACCACATAGTCTATGATTACCTTTTCCGTTTAAAGGAAAAATATCCTGATTAACTGGAACTAGAATCCAATTTTCAAAGTTTGTCACTCACCGTATGAATTGTTCTCGTTCATTGTCATTGTTTGACAGTTGTAGTGGGGTCTAACTACACTAGACATGCTACAGAACAGGTAGCCAGAAATCTCTGTCTCAAAGAACTTCCAACTCTAATAAGGGAATGTGAGAAGACAAAACAATATCATAACATTTGGAAGCCAAACGTAACTCTTGTACATACTATTGGCTTTGATGACATGTTCTACAGCTGAGGCACCTGCATCATATTCAGTTTTCAGTGCTGTGGCTTCTCTCTGAATCCAGGCTGGATGTGGAGTCCTGACACTGGATGCTGATGGCTGGATGCAGGTTGAAAGGGATCCTGCTGGAAGTAATTTTAGTTATAGTCTGTTACTGAAGCCTCACTTTAATGACAGGAGAAATGAAGGGACAAGTAGATGTGAAAGAGTGAAGCAAAGGGAGAAATGAAGCAAGAAGACAGGAAGAGGAAAAAGTATGAAGGTGTAATGAAGAGACTGAGGCATGAGAAGGAAAGACAAAGATCTGTGCCGGTAGTCCTTTTAGCAGAGGACACAGTTGTCTTGTCTGCACTGTCAGGAGCTTTTTGAGTCTACAGGTTCTTCCTCTGGCTGGCAACTGGGATAGCAGGAGCTGTGATGTTTGCTGCATTCAGAGTTCTCCTGTCTCCGTGGCTGTGCAGAAGGCTGAGAACACAAGGTGTTCTGTGCCAGGCTGGTGTCTTTCATCTGAACAGGTCCTTTTTGGATCTAGTTGCTGCTTCCCCAGAAAATATTGTAAGGCCAGTGCCAGTTTTAATTCTGTTTTTTTCAAGTGGGATTACTTCCAAATTTCAGAAGATATGGTGCTCTTCTTTCTGACAGTTAATGTTCTCTTGATTCTTGTTGCTACCAATATCTAGTACAACTCATGTATTGTTAAATGGTTCAATTTTGTATGTAAAGAAATCCTTTTCTGCTGTCCAAGAGCACTGAGTGCAGTTAATTGCAGTGGTCTGTTGGTAGCACCTTGTAGACATGTGCTAGTATACAGAACACAAGTGTGGCAATAAGACAAGAGAAATACTTCAGAGCAGTTTGTTTTAAACCTTCTCTTCATGGAACTGGAAATGAAAAAAAAAAAGGGCATTCTGTAATTGTGGAAGAAGAAATTTGAAAAGCTGCTCTGCAGTGTTTGTATCCTTAAAGCAGAATACTTGTTTAATGTAAGACTACTTGATTCTTTTGATCTCTTTACCCCATATTTTATTCTTTGACTAGATTATCATAAGTTGCTGAAACACATAATCAATCCATAATATAATTTATTATGATCCCTCTTTCACACTATGATTAACCAGTTTAATGCCTTTTTTAAAATTCAGTCAGAAACCCAACTCTTTTGACAAACCTTTTAGAAGCGAGGAGGGGAATTCCTTTTCCTAGCACACACACTGTAGAACAGTATCTGCAAGTATTTTCCTTAAATGCTGAAATATTATTTTTTTTAAGTGAAGGTAAAGTTTGTTGCAATGCAGTGAAGATGCACTTTTAGATGAGGGACTGGAGTAGGCCAATTCTTTTTTTTTTTTGGGTGGGAGTTCAAGTCCTAATTAATGGATACTTTGGTCTCTGTTAGTCTATGCTGCTGTATAATTCTTCGTTAGCTAGCCTGAGGTTTTGCAGGTACAGTGGTATGCAGAAACATACAGGCTCCAGATATTTACCAAAATGCTTCCCGTTTCCTCCCACTGCAGAATAAAAACATTATCCCTTCCTCTGAGGGTAGTGCAAACAATTGTTAATCAGTGCATCTTTGTCACACTCAGCACTAAGCATTGTTAATGTACTTTTCTTGTTTTTTACTCATGCATATTTTGAGTAGAGTAAGCTGGTTAAAACACAACTCTGATTTTAATTGTTTTATTTGGTTTAAAGGCTGTCTGGCAGCTTTGCACAGTGCTCATGTACTGGTAGTGAGTGGTCCCTCTTAACAGTTAGGAGAGGCTTTTAGGAATGGCTTGAATTCAGCTGCTTCATGTTTATTAAGTAGCAGGCATGCAACGCTAGATCCACCTTTGAAGCAAATTGTCAAAGGTAATTAGCTGATGGGGACATGAAGAGGAGTGTCAGAGCTTCTACATGACATTCAGGATTATTACTTGGCTCTTTAAAACCCTGAAAACTGCAGATAGTTCAGTTACGGGGTGGAGGTTTGTTTTTTTTTTTTTACACTGCAGTTTTTCTTCCCTTGTAATTTCTAAAACTAACTAAACAGGTCTGAGAAACAAAATGTTTGATGCTTTGCAAATGGAGAAACATGGTTGATCCATTTCATGCTATGATTTTTTGAAGTCAGCAATCCTTTGGATCTCTCACTAAATTTTTCCTCTCATTCATCCTAGCATTCCCTCCTCTCCCCCCCAAATTAACAGCTTTTCTCTTCATTACATATTGTACACTTCCATTTGTTTCTTTACCTTCACTGAACAATGATGATGGGCTTACTTTTGTTCTTTGCAGTGTGTATCAAATTTTGATTACTTGTCTGTGTCTGTCACTTCTGTTAAGAGGTGGTTGATGGTATGGGTTGTTCTATAAGACTCTCTCAGGAAGTCTGTATCCTGTTTGTGCTCTGCGCTGCTCACCTTTGCAAATGTGATAATGCACACTGTAACCAGAAATGGCACAGTCATTCAGAGAGATTGTTGCCATAAAGGAACGAGGCAGGCTATGCTATATGGCTGTCAGCTACTTTGTGGCAGGGCCACAAGGGAATTCAGTGAATACTGCAAGCTATTTTCAGCAGATCTTTGCGGCTCAATCTACCAGACGAGTAACCCTGCAGCTAGCTCATCAACATAACTCCTTCCCTCCATGTCAGCAGGTTCCCAAGACCCCGAACAATGGGGCTTTTCATAAGGCCTGTTCTGTGCGTGTGTGTGTCAACTTGCTCAAAAGTTTGTTCTTGTGTGGCATTGTAATTTTGCAGGGGCAGATGCTGATCAGCCCTTGTCCTTGTGGTGATCAGTCTAGCAAATTTGTGTGTGCAAGTGAAATATTGTTCCCTTAAGCATAAATAAGGTACTTTTTTGAATTTCTCCAATAAAAGTAAGTGTTCTTCCCACCGCCCCACCCCGTTATGGATTTTAAGAATTTATCGTCTGTTAGTAAGAATTCATGTTGTATGAGTCTTAAGATGCACACCCTTCTGTCGTATATTTGAGGTAGATTTTACTGACTAGATTTCTCTTGCTCTTTTAGTAACCTTCTGCTTGCTGTGGTTTTCTTTCTTCTGAGGAAGTCTTGGCTGGATGACCTTTTTGTAGATGAATTTTCCACATGGATATTTTTTTCTTTTAGATCCTTTGTACCTTAGCAGCATGCAACTTCTTAGGCAGGAGTGGAAGGAGGAAAGTAGGGTAGTCTAGAAAAAGTCTATAAAACTGTGGAATATGCAATTTTTTTTATGTTGGTATTAAACACTCTTCTGTACTTAAAACCAACCCTTTGTGGGGTAGGAGGAATTTTGTGCTCTCTAAAACTTCATGGCGTACTTAGTTATTCTTTTGTTTTCTCTCTTTTTTATGGATACCATCTCACCTCCCCTTGCTCTGAGTTTTCAGAGGAGCAGTAAGATGTTTTGCTATACATTGGTCTGAGGACTGCAGGCATAAAAACTCGCCCAAAGGTAACTGAGAGATCTCTGGGGTGGTAAGACAGGTGTAAAGCCTGGAAAGCAGACTTTGACTGTATTACAGTTGGCTTTGTATTACCTGGAGGTGTCTTTAATTCTGATGTTTGTAACATAATCCTGAGGCATCATGCCAGTGCTGCAGTTTAGTTCTGGCATACTTTGATTCCCTCCTGTGCCAGCTGTTTGGGTTACCTGCATTGTATCATGGGGTAAGGTCCAGAGTCTCGTAACAGCAGCTGATTTTACTGAGAATTTGCTCTTTGGGAAGCCTCCAGGTTTGACTGGCAATGCCACACTTACAGCCATGTTGCTGCATGTGTGAACTGGAGCCTGGGCACCCCCACTTGTAGTGGTACTTCTATGTGATGACTGGCAGGAAACTTTCATGAAACACTGTGGTGTTTGTACCTATGATAAAAAAAGGGTTGTAGTCTGAAGGCTTCCAGTTCAGAGGTAGTTTAGGAAGCTGCATTTCTTGCCTCTCAGTTGAGACCCCATAACTGGCTGGTAGGCAGCCTAGCTCATGCAGACAGATGGCTTACCTCAAGCCACCTGTGTAAGCTGAGCCCTAGACTTTGCATAGATATAGCAGAGAGACACCATGCTGGCAGACAGCAACTAATAAGAGAAACTGGTTGCTACCTTCAGCAGTCTGTTGCTTGGCTAATGTGAGCTTTTTCTCTGTTCTGCTCCATTGCAGGCCACTGGCCTTTAAACTGATGTGTTTGACTTTGCTTTGTAACACAGGCACAAGCTGGCAGTGATTCAGGAGTAGAAGGCATAATCTCTTAGATGTTTCTGCCCTCTCAAAGCCTGTTTTTACTGCAGGAGTGCTGCTTATTTGCTCTCTTCTGCTACCAGACCAAAACTGGTTAGTTTGAACTACTTTTTTTTTTTTTCTCTCTCTTTTTAAATTTTTATTGTAGCAGAGAGGAAGAGGAGGGTGAGTGCTAGAATTGTGTGGGGCAAAAGACTACCAACTCTCCCATCTTGACCCAAACCATTTGCTTGCGTCAAAACAGATGTGTGAGCAGGTAGTTCAAATGCCTAGGATATCTGAGACTTCCAGGGATATCTCTCTGATAGGCTTTTTGTGGCTCATTTGAAATCTGTCTCTTACTGTTTTAAAACATTAGATTAATAAGTTTCATCCCTATTTCAGCTTCACTTTTGTTCATCATGAAGGAGACTGCTAGATTTGTATCTTAAAAAACAAGAGGTGAATTCTTGACTGCTAAATCAACTCTGGCATATAGTGTCTCCAGAGAGTGTTCTCAGCCTTGGGTGCCTTGCTGCACTTTGTGGTATTTGATTTATTTAGAGACTTTTATAGGTCATTTTGCTGAGCATGTTTCCATACTGTGGCTCACATCCCTGAGGCTCCTTGGTGGCTTGATAGAGTAGGTTAGAGTAGGTCACAGGGTGCAGATAGTTCTGCTTTTTGACAGGGGAACTATTTGGCTTTTTCTAGCTTCTCTAATTATTTTTTTTTTCTAGAATAAAATCTATCAACACTACACACTGCTGTAGATCAGTGGCACACATTCAAATTTTACAGTTATTGATTACAATGAATACAAACAGCTAGGAAAAATATGCAAATACAAAGCATATGTGAAGTGCACTAGACCCTTCAAAAAAAGGGGAAAACTCATATGAAGAGGCACTTTACTGTGGCAGAAATTGGCTTTGTTCTGTATTTTTACAGTTAGTAAGTGCTTTTTATATCTAGCTACAACATGAGGATACAAGTACTAGCATGTGTTTAGGAAAGATGAGTACCCAAGAATTCATCCTGCTGCTGGAGAGACTTATATTCACCATTCTGGTTTGACTTATGAGAGCATTAGAACTAGGGCTGACTGCTTGAGATGGACCCAGGCTGGATTTTTCCTGCTGTATGGCTGTCCCCTCCTCTGCAGTGCAAGTTTCACTGCCAGTAGAAGATGTCATGGCCGTGTTTAATGGGTCTTGTAAAGTCATCCAGATGTCTTCCACCCTGCACTTAGTTCTGCTTAGTGCCTAAGCAAGCAGCAGTAACAGCATTGGCTAACCACATCTTTTGTATTGTGTGCTACTGGTTGCATATTTCCCTTTCCAGAGAATGGTTATTAACATTCCTTTGAGCTCTACTAAATCTGTTCCTGTAAATAAGCAGCAAAAGAGTTGTCTGTAAAGCCATTGTCAGACACATCCACACAAGATAGATAGTCTGAGGGGCTTTCTTGTAAAGCCGTGTTCTAGCTTTCCAGATTTACATTTCACCGTGATGGGAGAACCCAGGTAGTCCATGTCACCTGTGGAATCACCTCTGGACAGTTCCAACCAGGCGGTCAGGCTCAGTGTCTTGATGGCCAGGGGGTCAGCAGGCTGTGAGACTGCCTCGTCACATTTTTTTCCATCCCCCCCTTTGGAAGGGGTTAAAAGCAACCATGGTGCAACTTACTTAGTTGCTACAGTCATACAGATATTTTGCGTATTTTCAGATATGTGCTATGGTACAGCAGTGCTTGAAGTAGTTAAGCAAAGAGTTAATGCCAAGTTAGAGCCTGAATCTGATGGTGGGGGAGAGGGGTGGGGTGGGGTGGGACCTCTTCTGTAATCTGGTATCTTAAGGCCTTTCTTCAAAGATCCTTTCTTTCTAAAGCATTCCCTGACTATTGCCTTTGTTATCCAGGACTGATGCCTATGTGATTTCATTGATATTTCATAATGACCAGACTGACAGTGCTAGGAATTGGGCTTCTGCAGCCTGAGTACAGTAGAAACTGCACAATAGCTTCTTTTCATTAATGAAAGAAGAAATCTCTTGTGCTTATGTCTGTCGTGTCTGTTTTTGGAATACCTCCAACCTATCTGCTTGCCCTAGCTAGGGTGGGGGATACAGTTGTGCCTTGTGCTATTCTTAGAACTGCCTTGATAAGATTCTCTTCTTGATATTGTAAGTGAAATAAAAGAAATATCATTAGTTTCCAGCCTGCTCAGTCCTCTTTAAAGTTGTTGACTGCATCTCTTGTATGTCAAGTCTCTGTTCTTTACTTTTATATTTCCTAATGGGAATTTACTGTCACCGGGCATGATGCCAGTTATGCTGCTTTCAGGGCTGGAGTTCTAGAAAATCAGTAGAGACTGACACTACTCACTCACAGCCTTTGCCACCAAATTTGTCAGTATTCTTCTGGTTTTAGCATTCATACTCGAAAATACTAGTGTTAGGAAATGCTGAGGCTGGATGCTTCAAGAATTTTAAAGCCAGGGTTAGTGGCAAGCAGAATCCCAGTAGTACCTTATGTCTGTTTCATTTGTCATTGCCTACTTTGGCACAGCTCTCAAGAGAACAGCCTGCTTTGCTGTTGTGCTGTGAAGGGATTTGCCAGATCTCTGGGGTGTAGGAGAGGGAGGTTGTAATTTGTGCTTGCTTTTGAAATCTTGTCACCATCTGAACTCCTGTTTCTAGAAATCTAGTGGCCAGTGGGGTATTTTCGTTGTCTCTTCCGCACTATTTCCTGTTATAAGGATATGTCCTCATTTCTGTGGAACAAGTAGCAGTGGTTTGCTGTGCTGCAAATCCAGTGTGTGGCTCTAGTTGACCTACCTTTATGACTGATAAATTTTGGCTACAAGTGGATAGCCCAGTTCCTCTTGTCTTCTGGAAAAGAGTTTTCTGATTTTTTTTTTTTTAACGGGGGGATGGTGAAGTTAAGAAGTGAGAGGTTTATGTTTAAAATATGTGCAATGGTCTTTGCACATCTGGACCCTAGTTTTTGAGAAGCTCATGCCAATTATTAATAAATATGAACCAAGCGCCTGCCTTAATACATCAATCCCATCCTGTGCCTACTTTTTTGTTTACCGGAGTAAATAATTCTAATGGGAAGGTAAAATTTCATCAAGGCTTATTCAGCATTGTCAATAACCATGGCAAATGAATAAGAATCAAGTCAATGGTAGTTTTACAAGACTTGTCGGCTGCTGTCAGGTTGGAATGGTTTTTTTTCCTGTTATTTAGGTCTTCTGAGACAATTTTTATAAATAAGGCTTGAACATTGTCTATGTACTTGAGTTATGGAAACTGAATATAGTGTGAAAATATGGTTCATACTTGCTTCTTTTTGGGTTGGGGAATGTAAAGAATCAATATAGAAAATAACAGCTGTATTCTGAGGTGTGTAGAAGTGCCTCTGGATGTTTTCTGGGCTCTGATTACATAGTTACAAAGCAAACCCACATTTTTTTCAGAATGCTCTAGATTTCTCAGTCAGGAACAAGCTATTTCCTCTTCACCTTTTCTCAACTGCTATCATTGACAATACAATCTTTGCAATGACTAGCAGCTAGGGAAATGCTTGGTTTTGGAATGAGGTTCCAAGTAATAAGTGTTTGGTGGCAAGGATAGCCAGAATATGTTTTGCGGAGGAAAGGCATTCAGCATTCTTTTAGCCTATCACTTTTCAGACAGCTATCATAATTTTTTCTACTGGAAAATCAAAGTGTCGGTGTAAGCAAGCTTGCATAATGGGCTATTCAGCCAGAGAATGCTATACAAGTGTGGGGTTCGTGGAGTACTGAAGGCTCCTCCACACTGTGTCTAGTTTTTTGATTTATGCTGTGGAGTTGACAAAGTTGATGTCCTGGATGGCTCTGCAGGAAGGCTCCAGCTAGCTGACCACCTATGAGAGGTGGGGGGCCAAGGCTTGCACTGCAGAGGGCTTGGTGTCTGCCTGGCTGCAGACCTGTCACCTGGCAGCTGCTCTGGTCATGTCTTCACATGTAATCTTCTCTGGCTGCTGCAGCTCCTCCTTTGCACATCCAGCAAATGCAGTTGTTCTCTGTTCACACACATGCATTAAGTGCTTTTCCAAACAGCACTGACCTGAAACACTGAAACAAAATTGCACAGAATGTCAAAAATAAGATTTGTTTGCTGACAGCTCAAATGGAGAAGGGGGAGTTCTGATGAGGAATATCTGTTCTGGCATGTCTTGGTTGCACAATGAAGCAAAGGGTGAACTGTATAAAGTGTCTTCATGAGTCAAATTTTAGCTCCTGGCCAGTGCCAAATGTTGTCGCACCTTGCCTCTACGAAAATCATAGTGAATTACTAGGTAAGCAACATAGTCAAGCAGCTTGATCAAATATTAAGGATTTGCAACAAATACAGCAGGTAAGTTCCTGACAGGATTTTATTGCCTAAGCCGTAAATTAAAACTAATCACATAGCAGAAAAGGGAATCGTATCCCTACTTTCTTTTTTAATTCCCTAGAATGAAAGGGCTCCCTGCTCCTTTTTTTTTTTTTTTAAACCATGAGAAATCATCCTTTTACTTCACATATAATTTGCCTGATTTTACAGAAAATGACAGTTTGACTATTTGCATGTATTTCCTAATGAATATGGCAAGGTTATTTCTTGTGATCTTCATGCATAGTTGAAGTGCAGGACTCTGAAAATGACATTTCTGATCAAAGATAGTCTGGTTTGCATTTTAATTGCATGCTAGACTAACTATGACTGTAAAGATCATTGCTCAAACTGGAGGATGAAGATGATCATGCTGTGTAATCCTTAAAGGGTGAAAGACAGGCTAGGAATAAACAGCTTCTCACTGCTAATAATTTTGTACTGATTTCTTTGGCTTTAGGTTGCCAGCAAGGCAAACAAGGCTAAATAACTTTTAGTCCACAAGTCCATTCTGATGATTCTGCCTACTTTGATATGTCTGATCAGATATTCATCTGGAAAAATGTTGCAGATTACTTTCTGCAAGGAAGATGTTACAACAGGAATGCTGGACACTAAGAACTGTCTCATAAGTACCACAGATAACTTCAGTTTCCTCAAAAGTAAATTCCATGGAGTTTGATCCTTGGAAAACTTGATGTGAACTCAGTAGTAAAATGTAAAGCCCATTCCTTTGGTTTGCACAAGCCAGTGATGTAATGATGGCTCAAGCTCTAATCTGTGCTGTCTAGGAAAACAGTACTTGTTTTGAAGTCCTAGGGCAAGGGAAAAGTAAATATATTTGAAAGATAGCATGTAATTTCTTCCATGCAGTTTCATTGACTTCTCTGCAGCCTTCCTTTGTATTTTTGATTTTTCAGAGTATGTCCACAGACATCTGATTACAGTGGACCATTTAAAATAGCACAAGCATCAGTTTAAGCAACAACAACGCCTGTGTTTTATTTCTGTGACTGTTTTTCAAAGCATGCCACTGAATATTTTCAAGATTTGTTTGGGCTTTTTTCCCTCTCTTTCTACCACTTGTCTCTGTCTTGGAGGCAGTAAGGGAGAGTGGAACAACTTCTAATATATTTTGTCCAGTTACCATTGTTGCACTATCTACTTGAGTATGGAGATTGTATTTAGGTGAGGTGGTAGAATGGTTTGAGGTTGTTGCTGTGTGCAAACATGACCTGTGTTTCATTAATGTGGCAGTACAGTCAGTCTTGTGCTGCTTTCCGCTGATTCTAGCACTTGCTTCTGCTTGACTCTTTGAAACCTGCAAGCATGAAGACAGATGTATTTTTCCAGACTGATGTGGTATAAGGATGTAAATGTTCAATCATGACGCTTAAATGTTGTTTAAGAAAGTTCCTTGTTCAGTCACAAAACATGGACTTTTTAAATAATGCGTGTCCTGTCTGTATATTGAAGTCTTGTGTTATTTCAGTCACCACACTGGATAAAGTACTTGCAATTGGTTTACCTGTTCTCTTCCTGCTGTCTCTGCAGTGCACGTATATTGAGATTGAGCAGGTGCCGAAGACTCATGCTGTGGTGCTGAGCAGGCCCTCCTGGCTCTGGGGGGCAGAAATGGGAGCTAATGAGCACGGAGTCTGTGTAGCTAATGAAGCTGTTGTGACCAGAGAACCAGCTTCGGAATCCGAAGCCCTGCTTGGCATGGATCTTGTCAGGTAGGTGGCTTGTCAAGCTGTGACCAACCTTTCAAACACCAAGGGTTTGGATGCTGATGATACCAAGTAACATCTTTGTGGTGTCAGCATGAGGAGATTTTAAAACAGTGTAAGCAGGAGACCTGTCTAGGCAGAGCTCCAGACACAGCTGACTTAACACACAGAACACCTGTAATCTGAATTTAGCTACTAAGGATGTACCAGTCAATTGTGGGTTCACTCACCCTGCCTTGTCTACCTACCCTATAGCCCAGCAGTGCCTGTTCTGACAGGGTAAGAGATGTGAGTACACTGTTGGTAAGGAACTGCTAACCAATTTGTAATATCAGATTACTGGTGTACCCTTCATTTTCCCTCACATTGCAATAGCCTACTCTGACCTAAAAAGCTTATTCTGGGCTTATAGCCAACTGTAGGCATAAACAAACTACTATGCCTTACTTCAGCCCATGCATTCCAATGCAAACCATTGCCCTTATTTAAATGCTGGCAAACAAACTCCTCTGAGGCTGTTCATTGAAAGCTGTCTGCCCAAAAGGCTTGTTCTACACTGTAGGTCTCAGTCTGCATGCTACTCTTGTAGTGAAGAGAATTTAAAGGAGACCTGGGTGGGGGAAGAAGGCTGAAAATGAAAGAAGAGAAAATATGGTGTGAATTTATTACAAAGAGAAAGGAAACAAATGGATTCAATTTAGTTAAAGACAGAACAGGAGAACAGCTGCATATTTAAGTGAATCAATGTTAGCCCCAATGATCCTGCTGGAATTTGCCCTAGGATACTTAATTAGAAGGCTGAACCAATTTCAGGTGAATCCTCATTTTCTTGAGAACTAGTGAAAAATGGGAGGGGTTCTGGATGACTGGAAAAAGTTAAATGCTGTGGCTACGCTTAATATAGTTAAAAAGTGTTGTTACAGAACAGCTTAACCTTAGTTCCTGAAGGGGAAAAAACTCACTTAAATATCAAGGAGTTGATAAATACACCGTAATAACTGGTAATCAAGAAAAATCCTGTCAAACCATTCTACTTTATTTGTGCAATGAGTTAACAGATTTTATGGATAAAGGACAGGAAATAGATACCTTGACTTCTAAGAGAACATTAAAACCTCAGAAGTTATTCTCATAACAAGCAGGGAAGCATGAGTGAGAAGAAACTGTTGTTAGATGTATAGCTGCCTGAAACTTTAACTGTAAATATTCTCTAATGATGTCTCTGCAGAAATACAGTATCTGGTTCCAGCTACCATAAATCAAGAGGAATAGGAGCCAGTTGTAGAGAATGGAGTGGGAATAGGAAATATGGCCAGAGATTTATAGGATCTGACCAATGAGAAAAGCATGAGGGAATTTGGGTTATTCTCTTTGGTATTTTCTCTGAGCTCTGTATTACTGAAGGAATCTGTGGAGAAGCTGTACCTGAGACAACTAGTGAATTTAATTGCATCAGAGGAGACTGAATAGGCTTGAAAGACTTTTAAGAAAATACAGGACAAGGTTTTGTCACAAAAAGGGATATATTAGGTGACTTTCCAAGCTCCACTTTTATTTGTTCCCCTTCTGCTACTATTCTCTTGAAACTTTTAATAAACCACCAGTTTAAATATAAAGTTCTGCTTGTTTTGATCAGTTATTGCAGTCTCAAAGTACTGTTTAACATTCAAATATACATATTATCCAGCAGTTTTAGATTTACCCATACTAGCAAATTGGGAGATATCAAAGTAAGGAGGACTGGTCATAAACAATAAGTAATCATCACCTGTAGATATTACTGTCCTGTAGATATTACCCTCCCTCTCTTCTCACCTGCAGAAGAGATTCTCTGTAACTCAAATGCAGAGAGAGTGTGCTTCAAGCAAGGAGAACTAGAGATGTGTTGCAGGCTACCATCTGCCGTTTGTTTCAGTTAAAGTCATTCTTTCTCCTACTGCGAAGACTTGGCCAGTTGCATTAAGCTTATCTATTTCATGTCACTTCATAGAATGGAGAGCCATCGAGTACAAAATCAATCTCAAATAGGCTGCAGTGAAGCAGCTGGCACCAGTTCTGCCTCTTTTTACCCATCTGCAGAACAGACTAATTCTATTGCACAGGATTTCTTGGAGTAAAAGTATACAGACATTTGAAGCCTAATTAAGAAATGCTCACATCTGCTGGAAGTTTTTTCTCACACCTATGTCTGTGTTGGACTTGTACATCTGTGTCAGATCTGAGCTGAGGCATGAAGACTGACATTCTGTGTCTGCATGTAGGACTGGCGTCTTGCAAAAGAAAACGAAAAACTTTATACTCTAAAAGATGTTCTTTAGAGTGCCCATAAGAGTTGTCAACCCAGGAATGTCATCCAGGTAATAGAATCAAGTTTGCTTTAACACTCAGGCTCCCCTAAGAGTTTGCTTCTGCATTCTCTTGGAGGAATTATTCTTTTTTTCCATCAGAGAGACTTTCTCTCCCTTTGAACTCATCTGAAATTGGCACTCTTCAGTTGGATTTAAAATCCAGCCAACATGGGCAAAGGCTCTTGGTATTGTGAGAGGGTGTAGGGGGGTGTTGTGAGAGCACATAGTGTTGAACAGGCCAGAGACATATTTGAACAGGGCGGTACAGTTCTGAAGTCAGCGAGTTCTATTGTTGAAATAGGAAATTGAAAAGGGATTTTCTTCAGTAAGGATCACAAGGGACATCAGTAAAGATGTGCTTTACAAAGTTTTTAGCTTGTTTACTCTCTGGCTGCTGGCTTAGTGACTGAAATCTGTGTATTACCTAGTATACTGCTGTTAAGATAGATATCTACAGATTTGTAGCTTGATAGAGTATCACAGAATGTCAGAACACTTGAATGATTCTGAAAAAATTAATAAAGTTTGTGTGATTGACTTCAGTTAGAAGTTGGCCATATTCCGTGCAGGCTGGTCCCTATCCCAGTTAATCTAAATGGAGAACATGAACCTAGTCACAACAGAGAGAAAAGCTGAGAGAAAACCTGTTTCAGCACAAATTCCTAAGGAACCATTTTTTCCTGGGGATTTTTTCAAAAGCGGGTCTTTGAAAGCTGTACCACTATTGCTGCATTGGTTAGCTTATCAGGATTTTCTTCATATATTCTTCCTAGTGTGGCTGCAGTTTTGGGGTTTTTTTGAGACACAGTTGCCCCTATAAAGCACCTGTTTACTTAGGAAAGTGCATTCATATGAAGAGTTTGGGTACTCTTCTGCTTATGCTGATAGAGTTAGAACAGGACAGCATTATCATGCAAAAGCTATATATGAAGAAACCTGTGAAATACACCCTTATTTTCGCATTTTGGTCTTAATTTTAATCCCCATGTGTTTGTATTATTTATTTGTTCATCACAGGTGCAATAACTTTTTCAGAGCCACACAGAGATGCCAGTCTTGGCAGGGAGTCAAGAATGCTCTTTAAAATGGTATTAATTTGTTTACCAATTTCTTTCCTTAGGGACATCAAAACTGAATTTAATAGAATGTCATCATCAATGTTAGTTACTCAATTAGTTAGTTACTTAATTTGGAAAACCTGCATATGTAATTGATAGGTGAAGTTGAAAAGCTTAAGATAACATTGTTTTGACAATGTGATAGCATACTGTCACTGAGGCAGTGGCTTGTACTAAGTCGCTGAAATTTTATTCATGACTATTTCAAGCTCTCATCTGAGGGTGAAATTACTTCAAACTTTTCTTCCAGCTCACCTTGAAAGACACTCTGAAGTGTGCTAGTGGGAGAGTTATGCTGTGGTTGCCCAGGACACTGATGCTGAGATAACTGGCAAGCCAGTTTTGTGGAGATAAGTTGTGTGGTTGTTGTGTAGGATGTGGTTTTTTGTTTTCTTGGTATTTTGCTCTCCCTTTTGACTGACAGATAGGAGCCGCCAAACAAAAGCAGAGCCTAGACCTTTGGTAAATAGAAATAAATGTAACATTGGACCCATTTATAAAAAAAATAGCATCTAAGAGAGACTTCTTCAGCCTGAATCTCTGCTGTGGTTTTGACAGAGACTATAACCATTTCAAATGGAAAATTTCAGGGAGATATTATTAAAAGTTTTAGTGTGATGTTATGTCTCTTAGCAGGTTTTGATCTAATTATATCCTAATGGTTTTGGTCATTAACTGGGGAGAAGGGAGCATATTATCTCTGAATATAGTGACTATATGGTCACCAAGGTAGTTTTCAGCCCATTCATTTACCTGTGGCAGTGACAGGTCCTGGGATTGTTCTTAGGGAATAAATAAGACATGCTTTTGGACTGGCTTTTAAATTATGTCTGTGGTATGTGCAAAGACTGGCATATCTGTATTGGTCTGAAAAAGCAAATGCACCAGGGATGAAAAGAATGAAAGAATAACATAAATGCATAAGGACTAAAAATGGAGTCAACAAAACAAGTTTCAGCTAACCAGAGAAACAAGACGAGAGGGAGAGATTCTATAAATGCAAAGTAAGATGATGATGGGGAGAAATCGTCACTGTAAGTTAAAATTCTGGTTGACTCTTGGCTCTTATTTGTCACTAAATGATGAATACATGCTGCTGAGAGAGATGAAAACACTGCTTTTAATAATACAACCTAAAACAAGGCTAACGGTAGCCACTGTTTAACAAAGCAGATCCAGTGAAGAGATCAAGTTGAAAAGTAATGCGATCAATAACTATATTCAAGTTATTGGGAGTTCATTTGTGTACTTTAGTTTTTAGGAAAGAAACAGAGTAGTGTTTTCTTGTCATGTGATTTCCAGGGAAATGGAAAGAGCTAGCACAGTACTTACATTTAAAAAGATTAATTTCTTGGAGTTATCCATCAGTCAAAATTACTTTGTCCTTAGAGCTATTAGAGAAAGGCAAACTCAGAGTTAAATATTAAGGTAACATAACCAACAGAGAGAAATTTTGGGCTGATCTAGGTAGCTCTCCCAAAGGATGGGGGCATGGATATGCTGTTGTTTGAAATACTGCATTTCCTCATTACCAGTAATTGCATTTTGGAACCAGTGGAATTGTTTGCAGGTCTGATTTGGACATTTCTGGTTACTGCTTTGATTGCTGATTCACTTAGAGCTGTAAATTATCTCAAGGGATGATATAATCCCATTTACTCAAGGCAGGATACAGTTACTCCCTACGGCTTTGTAAAACCTGTTATAGTGCTCAGTTTGCTTTTACCCAAAATGCCCTTGCTTTGCTCAAACTTCCTTTTAAAATTGTGTTGTTTTAGACATGCAGTTACTTTTACTTCAGACAAAAGCTATATTTGGTATTTAAATGGTTTTTTTGAGGAAGCATTTGCAGGAACACTGGAGTATTACTGTGCACAAGTACTTCTGTCTATACTTCTGTCAGTATTCATAAAAGGGTTGTAATACTGAATACTCCTTCACTTTTTTGGTCTCCAGTAATATTAATTTACTGGCAATAGTAATTTACAATTTCCTACTCTTCCACAGAAAAGTAAACTTGATATAGCTGTTCCTTAAAAAGTATGTCTGGAAATTATCCCTCAAATTTTTTCTGCCTGAGGTGGGGATAGATAGAGTGTTGCATGTTTACAGTGCAGTCAAGGTCATTGGTTGGTAATTGGACTCTTCCAAAAAACTAAAATCCAGCTGTGATAGACCTGGGAATAAAGAACCAGTGTAGAAAAATATGGACTAGAAATATATAATTCAATATTTCCTCCTTTAATTCTAGTAGTTCATTAAAGCAAGAATTCTTATACTAGATGTACTTGACACTTTGGTACTTTAAAACCAGATCAGTGCTGATGTTTAAAATTAATCTCTTAAGGAGACCTTACAGTTACATTTCTCTCTGAATCTCTGTTTTACCCTTTTCTTATAGACTTGGCCTAGAAAGGGGTGCAACAGCCAAAGAAGCATTGGATGTAATAGTTGCTCTGTTGGAAGAGCATGGACAAGGTGGGAATTATTATGAAGATGGGAGTTCATGCCATACTTTCCAAAGTGCATTTTTGATTGTGGACAGAAATGAAGCCTGGATCCTGGAGACTTCTGGAAAGTACTGGGCAGCAGAAAAAATCACAGGTCAGTTTATCACTCACAGCAAGCCACTCATAAATAGCTGTAAAGAGACAGGTGGGAAGGACGGGTCTAAAAGTCACTAAGTTTAAATAAGTGACTTATGAATGCAAGTGTTTGATTAAATTGCCAATTTGAGTCCTCTACATTTGTACCATTCTGATTCTTTTACATGTTGATTTGCATTGGCTGATGTAATTTGGCATTTTCTGTGAAGCTGGAGATTGTTCCCTTTATATGTATATAATCATCATGCTTAAATTTTTATATATGATAGGTGTATTTTCCCAGATTTGTTTACCGTTTGGAACCTGTCAAGTATCTTTTTGAGGAGTTAATGCCCAAATTATTACTCACAAATCTAAAATACTATGAGGGAAGGATAAAAATTGATTGTTTTCAGAAAAGGGCTTGTGTTAGGTGGTAAATTGAATGCACTGCTGCAGGTTACTTTATTGCAAGTAGATACAGTTCCCTCATATCCCTGTTTCTTAACTGATTGTGCAAAACAATACTTTGCTGCTCTTTAAACTTGTAAGTGGTTTCTTTTTTTGTATGTGTGAAGCCAGAGCTGCCAAACTAACTTCTAGAGTTCAGTGGTTGAACTTTTTTAACACATTTCCAGCAAATATGGGCTGCCTTAATGTAATATGATTGTCTAAGGTCTATATTTAATTTATTCTCAGTTGCTGGTTCTAGTTTTGGTGAGATTGTTATCTTCATAAGAATAGAGCTTTTTAAAATTTACTCATATTTGAATGAATTAAGAATTCAGATAATTTAAGAGGAGTTTTTTCATCTGTGATTTGAGCTGTGACAGATTCGTTCAATTCTCTCATTTCCCTTCACTGGAAGGTAGGAGGTAGCAGATGTAGAGAGGAGCCAAGAAATAACACCAGCTGGTGCAATGTTGTGTGATGGCCTGTTGTCAGTTCATGTCATCAAATATGAATCAGCTTACCTTAGCAGAGAGTGTTTTCCCAAGCAAAGCTGCACTTTAAGGATACCTACAAGATGGATGAAGTCTTCTGGCTTGTACAGACTCCAAACACAGAGGAAGGAAGACTGATAATGCTGTCCTGATAAAATCCCAATTCTGGAAAACAGCTGGCTCCTGAGGTTCCTGGGATTATGCAGTGACAGCCTTCTTCTGTTGACCTACCTGACTGATATTTGAAGAACAGTTGTTTTTATTTAGCAGTTTTAGCTGCATCAGCAATGTATAACCTTCACATCCTTCTTTCCAGTATATAAACTGTTGCCTTCATCTGCTGCTTGCAGCTTTTTGAAATGATACTGCAGCCTCTGTTCTACTTTTTACGAGCACATTTCTCTTCAGGAGGTCCCTGTGAGCCACAGATAAGTAGTTTCCATCTCCTGCAGCCTGCCGAGGTTGCCTGGAGGAAAGGCTGCTGGCTGTATAAGAGCTCTATATTTCGTTCAGGGGGTTCTTTTTTGCAACCGCAAACATGCTTCTTAAGCTTTCAAATGAATGCACAAATGCTGCTAAAATGGGGAAAATGTGTCATTCCCCAGTGTGAAGGCATTTTTTTCCCTGACTGTCCTCTGAGTTGTTCTGTTTCTAATATTACTGCTGCAGTGCTGTAAGCTTCTAGTGAGTATTTGTCAAGCAACTCTTTGACAGTAATTTACGGATAAACACTTCAAAATACTTTCTATTACTGTTCTTTAGTCTGAGTGGAAAAAATTATTCCATAATATTTTTTGAGGGGGATCAAACCCATGAAATACTATTTTACAGGAGTTATTAAATGTAGTATTTAAAGAGCTCTTTAAGAGTGGCTTGCCTGGCTGGATACAAACACGAATATTCTTATCACTCAAGTCCAGAAAGTTCCCTGAAAAGTATGCTGTTTGAAAGTGTGCATCAGGACAAACTGTCAGTGACCATAGTATGAGTCAGAACTGAATGACAGGGACTTTTTTTGCAGACTGATGCACAGAACTTCCCTAAGTTATTACCCATTATTTAAATTGCATGCATGAGGTATTACAAAAGCAAACTTACTTTTATGGAAAGCAGTATTAAAAAATTTTCACAACTATGGGGTTTGCTTCTGTTTAAGAAAAGGTTTGTGCCAAATTCCAGAGTTGTTTTTACTTTAGTTTACAGATTTACTTTATCAGCTCTTTCGCTGGCTGTCAAGGCATTTTCTTTATTCTCTCTGAGGAATATCTGCAGCAACCGCTGTTAGTCACACTGTGGATATATGGATGTAAGTACTGCAGTGTTTTTGAGAAAAGGAAGATAAAAAACCCTTTAATATTTTTTGAAGGCTACTTATGATTGCTTTTTACTTCATGCCATTTTAAAATTTAATATACAAATTTTATTTTAAACCTGTCTTGCATCTTACAATAAAACTATTTTTTTCTACTGGGAAGTTTAAAGCAATTGGTAAGCTTTTAAAAAACATTTTCCAAAATCTCAGTTTTGAAGGGCAAGACAGGTTCATTAAATGCAGTTCTGCTGAAATATATTTTAAGTCAAGTCAGACCTCAAGCCTTTCTGTGAGTGTAGAATACACCACTGGAAAAAAGGTTAGGCATATGCCTTTGGCATTTAGATACCGTTAATTCGTGGTCAGAACATGTGAGGTGGGGATTGTGAAAGTGGTGTTCTGACTAAATCCCACTATTAATCACAAGGCACTGTCAGTGTCTCGCTAGGGCACAGAGAATTGAGCTCTGCAACCTGCAGTGACTGGTAATTCTGTGTGTGTGTATTCTCAGTCCTGCCAAACATCCATCCTAACCAATTGTTTGTTTCCTAATTGAAATGACATTTTCTGTCCAGCTTCTCCCAGAAAAACTGTATTAATGCTCTCTTTTAATATGTGGCTCTTTCTACAGAGGGAGTGAAAAGCATTTGCAATCAGCTTTCATTAACTACAAAAATTGATGCTGAGCATCCTGAACTAAGGAATTATGTGAAAAGTCAAGGCTGGTGGAACGGAGACTCAGACTTCAATTTTTCTGAAGTGTTCTCTCTTTCTGATGACCATATAGCCTGTTGTTCTGGCAGGGAGAGCCTAGAAAAGCAAGGTGGTAAGTATTGAACCATATTTCTGTGTGGGCAGTGGGATTTTTACTCACTGCTGCCTCCTTTTCAGGCATTCTGTCCAGAGCTCCATGTGACCGAGAATACCTCTATATGTAAACCATGTGGAAAAGAAAATAGGAACTGAATGCTCTCCCTAAACTTGACACAATTTAGGATGAAGCCTTTAATGTCCCTCTAAAGGTTTCATAACAGGATTGCAATTATAAAATAACTTTCTTCACTGTTATGATGTGCATGGTGCTGCTGAATTTGTTCTTTGCTCTAATTATAGTGATCTACCTAATACTAAAATTATAGTATTAAAAAAAATGGCTTCACATATGAAAGGCTGAGCTCAATGGAATCTACATTTTGGGAAGTTAGCTTAGCTTTTTGGGGAAAGAATTAAGATCATAGTTTAAGGAAGAACAATGCTAGTCAGTGTCAGCTGAAGTCCATTTTTCTTTGTTAAGCAGAACAAAGTTTGTAGGACTGACAATGTTACAATTCCCTGCAATCAAATGAAGGGTTTATTTGCAGACCCAAATTTATTATAACTTCAGTTCACTGCAGCTGGCCAAAATACCTCTGAAATGACCAGCCTGCAGCAGTGCATGGCTGACATATATCTGCTTTTTCATGTGTGAATAATAGCACAAATTATATTTTTCTAAAAAGCCCTTTAGTAGAGATGTGAATTTACTAGATTGTTGGCATTTTCACACGTTGGCAAACAACAAGAAGAGTGCAGAGGTGAGATATTTATTGTAATGCTGAATTCCTGCTAAGGCTGTAGAATTGCAGGTAGCATGTTTTGTGTCTGAGGCAGACACAGTAACTCTGAAGGATGATAGGTAAAAGATGTTAATAATCCTGGATTATAGCATTAAAAACCCTCAGGGCTCCTATGGACAGATGACTGTGGCTGCAGATCTTGCAGGCTGCTGATTCATTCCATGTCTCCTGGTGTACTGTGCATTGAAGTGTGAGTCAGCCCAAGGTTTGAGAAGTTACTGGGGAAGAAGCCCTACCTGCTAAAAGGGTAATGCGAGAACACATGGAGTTGCCGTGGGGGGAAAGCTGTGATAAGACAAAGACAGGAAATAGAATGTGAACAGGGGATTCCTGTAGACAGTGGTTTGGAGAAAAATGTCAATGTCTAGGTCTGCCGCTGTAACATTCTGTGATGTTTCAAAATTTTGACTGAGAGATGATGGAAACAGATGAGAAGTGGGAGATCAGAGTGCTCCCATTCTGCTTGGGTAGAGGAAAATGGAAAATTGGTGGTTTATGTAAGTAGCCTGTTCATAGTTACTGCTAAAGTAGTATTTCAGACATGATGGTCTTCTTCCTGAAAAAATACCTTTTTAATGACATTTCTCCCTACGTAACAATTGTCATGCCTAGTGAAGTCTTCCTACTGTTCTCTTTGGCAAGTTCATTCTGCATGTACATTGTTTAAGTAGAAACTATCAACTGGGATTTGTGACATGCTCATGTCAAGTGTCAGTGGCTGTAGTAGGCCAAAGCTCATTCAGGCTAAAGTCCTTACCTGGGATCCAAGCCATTGAACACTCAGGAATTTTTTCCCCCCCTCATATAGGTGACGTTTCTGCACAAGCTATGATTGATATCCTGCGTGACAAGGATAGTGGTGTCTGTGTGGACTCTGAATCTTTCCTTACTACAGCTAGCATAGTGTCTGTTCTGCCTCAGGACCCTAGTTTTCCCTGTATTCATTACTTCACTGGCACACCAGACCCTTCAAGGTAAGCCACAGCATTGGGGTCCCTGGGGTGCAGAGCAGATGATGGGTTGAAAGGTAATAGACAAACTCTGTTACCTCAATTGGAACATGTTTCAAGAGCATGTTCTAACCAGAAATGCAGCCAGTAGTTATTGGTGTGCTGTCTGACAGTCCTGTGTTACTGAACTGCATCTTCCTGCAACTCTAAATGGACACCACTGGGGTGAAAGACTGGATCTAGAACTTGGCCTGAATTCAGAGCTTCTAGAGTAAATGCAGTTTAGAGAGGACCCAGGAATTACTTACTATTCCAGTGTAGTTGCTTTCCAGGAGGAAAGTTGTTAAGATGATGAGATTGTGGACCATTTTAGTCACTTCTCTTGAACAGGTAGGTGCAAAACTGAAACAAATAAAGTGTCTTAACTAGGAAAGTGGCCTTATGTTTTCAAGGTAGCCTCATATGACAACAAAATGTTAAAAAATCAAAACAT
The DNA here is from genome assembly GCA_013396735.1 of Grallaria varia. Classification (NCBI taxonomy): domain Eukaryota; kingdom Metazoa; phylum Chordata; class Aves; order Passeriformes; family Formicariidae; genus Grallaria; species Grallaria varia. The sequence continues at coordinate 386,905 of VWZG01000904.1, forward strand.
TTGCAAGTTCCTGGTGTCCAAACCATGTTTTTTGTTGGAGGAACAATTTCCAGTTGGTTTACATAGTGTCCTCACTAGCTGAAAACAGCAAAGGAGATAAAGGAACTCACGGACCAGATCATCAAAGAAATAATTAATTGTCTTGTGTTTTAAACAGAATCCACCTGGGATTCACAGAAATTAAACTAAAGCACTTGTAGTTATTCAGGACATCTGCCACTTGCATTGAGATGAAGAGATTAAGGGGAGAAGCAACCCTTGAACAGCTGGCAGACATTCCTATAAGAGGAGTGGTAGTAAGCATTAGATTCTGCTGAGGTGTGTGGAAGTCATTCATAGCAAAGAGACTTTCCACCCACCTTGCATTATGCAACTCAAACATTCAGGGTTAAGTGTGAAGTTTGAGCTTGCTTACTAAAACTTTCCTTTGACTTGATGCAAATCCTTTGCGATAAAAATGAGCAAGGCTTCAAATTGTTTTGGTGGGATTTCTGTCTTTTTAAATGTAGACAGCCTAGCTTAAAAGCCTTGTTTAGACTTCTTGCCTTTTTTTTACACTGCAAACGCATTGAAAAAAACATTACTTTAAGTGCAGCTAGTGAGTCACGTAAACTCTTAGTCAGCAAGGCTTTGTGACAGAGATGGAAGGGTAGCAGCAGTGAACCTGCTGACTGTGTGCAGGCAGTGGTTGTTAATCATATGTTGCAGAAGTCTTGCACTTTTGGCAGGTTCCTCACTGCAGAATGCAGGGTATTTTTTGTTCTGTATCTAAGGGGAAGGAAAGCAGTTTCCCCATGCAGTTGCCAATACCTGCTCTCTGCTGCTCAGGAATTAAGATCCTGTGTGGGTGGGGCTTTGTTGTCTGTCCTTTTCTCTCTCTGCGGAGTTTAGATCCAAACTCAGTGCTGAAGTTTTTTGAGAAGTGTCACGATATTGGTAGCCATGTCTTCCCTCAGCTCTTGAAATAAAATTCTGAAGTGCTGATTATATGCCAAATACTCTCATACTGAGCAAGATATGTAATCTTCCCTGCTCCATACAAGTGTGTATTTGTGATTTCAATAAAAATTAAATCTGGAATGAAGGAGAGATGGCAACGTGAACAGAGAAGAAAAACTGATGTGAGGCTGAATGTTGAGACTGTTTAAAAAATTGGAGAGGAAAATCAGTGCTACTCTTCTTTAGAAGTGGTAGAACTGGCATGAAGGACACCAGAGAAGCCTGTAGGTAAAAAAGGGGAATAAAGTTTTACAGTAATTGTCAAACCCAATTCTTTTAAAGCACATAGATTAGTTTTGCTTTTGACCAGTACCTACTCTCTAACCTCATCCATGTAGATGAATTATCTATGCTGTTCTGTATGTGTTGTTTTACAATAGCCTGGTAATTCAATAACATACGTGAAATCTCTCTTATTGCTGCAAGCAGTAATTCTCATTTCTTTCAGGTCCATATTTAAACCCTTTATTTTTGTTGATGATGTAAAATTAGTACCAAAAGTACAGTCTCCTTCTTTTGGCAATGATGACCCAGCTAAAAAGATACCTCGATTCCAGGAGAAACCTGATCGTAGGCATGAATTGTACAAGGCACATGAATGGGCCCGATCTCTCCTTGAGAATGATCAGGTAAGAGCTATGGGAACTGGAATTAAAGAACTGAAATAAATTTAGATTCCTAACTCCATAATTTATTTCAGTGCTATTCACTGAAAAACATTCTCTTAACATTCTTAGAATCCTTGTGAGTTTAACTTGAATAATGATGCCCTCTGAAGGACAAACTATTCTGCACAGTGTTTTTTTGTTATCCTAAGAGTGTTGCTCTGTTCCATGACTTTTACAAAATGAAAAGTCAAACTGACAAGCTGATTAGCTTGTTCAGTCCCCATAATGCGTATGTCTTTTCAGTGATTAGAGCAGTGGATGCTGGTGCAACAAGGTATCAAAAATACCTGATGGGACGGTGGCAGGAGTGTAGTAATTTAAACTATATGCTGGATTAGGAACTACAAAGTTTGGAAAGGTGTTTTTCTTGAAGGAATAATTTGTATGTGACAGTTTTGCAAGTTTTACTATTTATTGCATTTCTGTTGATTTTTAAGAATTAACTGAAAAGGCCATGTGAGAAGAAACAACACTTCTCAATGCCAGGCATTAAGTGCCTGTGGGCTGAAAACATTCCATTGTAAAACCCTAAAGTGTTGAAGATCTCTTACAGAAATAGATTTTGGAATAAATAAAGGCAGGAAGGGGATTATTCTATATAGTTTTTCCAGTTGTTTGAGATACAGCTTTTGGTGTCATTGTGCAGGTTGTTCAATAACTTCTTTGACATTTGTAATTGCAACTACAGCAGTAAACTGGGTAAGTGGTTATGAGAAAGTGAAACGGAGAGATCGCTAGGGCCTGCCAGTCATGCTGTTATTGGTATTTCAGGCAATTTGTGGAAGACTCCCACACAGTTGTGTTGAACTTCCACAGAGGACTTGCTTTTCTGCAATTTTTCTGTGTGTATTTGCAAGGGTCAGTTTTAGTAAAATCATAACATTCATACTTATCCATGGTTGATTAAGGAAACTATGATAACCTTTGTTAGTACAAGCTTTATTTAAACGCAGTTTTGGCTAGATGTGGTTTTTAATCTCTTGAAATGGAGTAATTTAAAATCTCTGGCCTTTGTTGCAACACTCACTCAACGTGCACCTGACTCTCATATCATTATGCAAGATGCTGATTTAGGGAAGATCTAGAAGAGGCATCTTAGTGTCTTGTGAACTCTCCCCTATTAAAGTCCCCACAGCATGACACCAGTAGTTGTGGTTGAAAAGGAAATGTAGTTTCTAGGCAGGCTTCATGCTATAAAAGCTGCCCACCTGAAGAGTCTAAACCTTAGCTGAGACTGTCTACTCTTTCTGGACAAAATGCTGGTAATAAATCCCGGAAAGCTCAGAACCATCACTCATTCTAAATGACTTTTTTTCTGGAATTCAATTGTGAAAGCTGCAACCAAAACAAACAGCACTTCTCCATTAAGGAAAAAAAAAACCAAAACAAAAAACTAGTTTCAATAACATCTGGGTAAAGCAAAATTATACCCTTCCAAGGCGTGAATTTTCTTGAAACATGAATTTTTTAGAAACATGAAGAGCAGTAAGTCAGAACAGCATACAAAGCCTTTCCTGGGATCTGGAGTCTTAATACTATTACATGACGCATCATTTCAGATCTATTCATCATCTTGCAGGTGTTAATTTGAGGGATATACATGTAAATATCACCATATCTACAATTCTTAGGGTTTTTAGTCTTCTCATATAGTTCTGCCTGTGAGTTTATAGATTTAAGAACTCGCTTTACCTCTTTATCATATGTACAAGCCTTATACCATTTTCCTCTATCTGTATTTCACCATCCTCCTCCTTTGCTTTAAACTTAGCAACTCCATTATTTTTCTTAATGCACAAAGTGTCCAGCACTGTTCCTTTTAGACTTTGACCAACTAGAGAACTAGTAAGAGAAATAGTTTGTAGTTAAAAAGGCTTTCTAATTTTTATAAATATTTGAAAATATCTCTGTAACAGAAGAGAGCAATAAAATGCTTTAATGAGTCTGTGTGCTGGTTAATTGAGTTTAGTTGTTTCATTGCCTTTAGGATAAAGGTCAGAAACTGAAGAGGATTATGTTAGACCTTGAAAAACAAGGTTTAGAAGCAATGGAAGATATCCTCTCTCGTACAGAGATTCTGGATCCTGCTGAAGTAGTGGATCTTTTTTATGACTGTGTTGACACAGAACTAAAGTTCTTCAAATAAAGTAAGCAAACACTTCAATTCTTTAGATACTGACTTTTTGGTACCAGTGAAGTATGGGATCCAATTCTGAATCTTCTCCTTCTCTTTAACATTAAGCTAAGGGTGTTCAGAATTGGGTCCAAAGCCACCTTTCCACCTCCTCAAATTGTCTCCGAAGTCCCTTTTCCCTCTGCTGCATTGCAGACAACTGTTTTTTCAATTTCACTCTTGCTTGGAATGGATTTTCAACAAATTTTATCTCATTTCAGCTACAGTGGCTATTGTTAGCCTTTTCACTGGAAGACTGCAATGTTCTTCAAGCCTTGAAAAGAAGTCTTCACACTTGTGAATTTGCAGGAAAAAACATTTCTAGAGGAAAAGATGTTACTTGCTAGCTGTATCTGGTTAACAAATTGCTTTCCTTTGTCCAATCTTGTGGTGTTTCTGTTTGTGTATGTATATAGTGAAAGGAAAGTCACTGACTGGTCCAATTACTGTGTGCATGCTGGCTAATTTAGAACAGAATGTTTAAACATGTATGTTGGGCAACAAATTAAAGCAAAGATTAACTTCATCAGGCTAACTTCCATATCATTTTTGTGAGCAATCTGCTTTTCCCTCTGTTGCTCAGGACTAGGCTTGCAGCAAAGGTGACTTGCATTTTTCTCTTCTTGCTAATTCATACAGAGAATGGTGGTGTTGAAATCTGTTTTGGAGGTGGGTAGGGAGGTAAGTCCTGGTTCTTGACCTTGTGCTGGCCTCAGGTGGGCGTATCTGGTTACAGTAATTCAGCACCTGACATAGTGCCTGTACAAATTATCAGAATTAAGTCCCCCAGGTTAAGTTTTGCCTTAACCTGCAGCCAGCTTAGGGCAGCTTGTACTTACAGTGCACCTGGCTGCCACGCTAGGACAGAGTCCTGAAATGCAGAGCCAGCCTGAATGCCAAGACACCCACACATGATCTGTTGGCTCTTAAAACACAACTAATAAGGTGTTGAATTTATATACAAGCTACAACTTTGCAATTTTTTTAAGCAATAGATGCCAGATATTGATCAATACCTGCCTATTCTCTGTCTTTCTGCCTTCGTACTGCTGAACAGTTCCTGGTAATCTCTATGGTGAGATACGTGGCTGATGAATTCACTACCAGTGAGTTACTGGTGGGTGTAGCAATCCAGCTGGTTAGACTTAGAAATGGCTGTCTTATGCTTTCTTATATTAAGTGCAGCTCTGCTACATGCCTCCCTTCCTCGATGTGCTTTTCATGTATTTTCTTCTTGTGGAAGGGAGATAGGGCAAATACTTTGAGAATGAAACCAGTGAACACTGTGTCTTATGAATATGGTTGGGTTTTTGTTTAAACAGGAGGTACAGATGAGAAGTCCATGTCTTGAATCAGTGGAAGTTAGCATATGGAGTTAAAATCCTTCACTGTTCAGGGGAGTGGATGGTGAAGACCCAGTGACTTCTGTCTTGAGGAAGCAAAAGCTCCTTAGAAGGCAGCAACACCTCAACTTGAAACTGTAAGAGTTGTGCATCAGGGAAATTGTACGATGCCAATATGGCAACTACTTCTCAGGGGTTCTGTGCCTAGATATTCTGGAAATGGAGACAAGGGAAGGAGAAAATCACAAGTAAACCGTGACACTTTGCTGCTCTCTACCATAGCCAGGATAGTGACTGAGGGCATTTCAGGGGCTATTGTTATGGCTGAAGCCCTCTAAAAGAGAAGTATACTTTTGCCAACTGCCCATAACTGAAGTAAATGGATTCCCATGGAATCACTTTTGGAATTAAAGGGTACTTTGAATGAAGAAAACTATTCAGAGTACACTTAACACACACCATGGTTAATTTTAAAGCTGCTTCTGTTTCTATGAGCTGTTGCTGGATATTTGTGAATAAGAGGAGAACAGGGATAAAATGATTGTCCCAGTCAGAGGGCCAAAATTAGGATATACTACTTCACACAGCTGCTTTGCACAACTTGGGATTTCTAACCTTTGAGAGTTGGGAGAGAAGCAAGATGAAAGGTGTTCCTGCTGAAAACATAAGAAAAGAAAAAACCCAACATTTACAATTATGTTGTGGGGGCTTATGCCCTTACTTGGAATGCTTATATGACAGAACTAATAAGCTGTTTTGAGCACAGAGATCCACACAGTAATTTTCTACTACTATGTGACTTTTTCTTCAGTTGTGTGGTGCATTAAAAATATACTCTCCTACAGCAACAGGGTTGGGTGCGATTACTAGAAACCAGAGGAACCCCATAGTCTTACAATTTCCAGTGGTCTTGAGCACAGCTATGACCCAGTAGGACTTGTGGGACCAACTGCTGTAGGGTGACAGCCACTGTGATTCTTTGTACCTCCACATAATAGCAACTCCAGAAGCCTCAATGGATCTTGAATGACAAATACATGGCAATAACATTTCACCAATGCTTGCAAATATGCACAGGATTTCTAACTTAAAGCCTGAAAGATGTTGTTTGCATCTAAAATACTCAAAGCATAATAAAAATGGAGCAAAATTTTTTCTCCTTTAAATATCTTCTGGCAGTTAGTCTAACATTAAAATAGTTTTAAAGTACTTATGAGGTTACTTATTACAGAGCAGTACACAAGTTTCAGAACAAATGAGAACCAACAATACATAACCTTTAATAGTACTATAACAAAATAGTCTTTAAAGCATTATTAAACTTTTCCAGTTGTTTGAGAAGCAATGTATATGCAAACCCCTTTTTGTTACCATATTCATGCATATTTATCAAGTAACTACAATAATGAAAGAATCACCAATTTTTTTTTTTCTTTTCACATGATGTACAGCAAGGTATCATAGTAGGCTAGAAAGACTGATGGTGCTTTCTTAGAGTTCTACAGGTGAAGAGCTATTTAGTCTTACACCATCTCACACCATGAACATGTGTGTGAAATAGAGTTACAATATAAGTGAGCTGCTACAAGAACTAAGAGAAAAAGCAGAGATATATAAAGATGCAGTTACCTGTCTTTTCCAAATAGTTTTGTTCAAAGGCAACACCATGGGGAAAGATTACCTGTGATCTATAACATTATTAGAGCTGTAACTGAGGGTGATTGATGGCAATTATATAAATTATTGCCATAATTATTGCCATAACTGTAAATAGCCTGGCTGTTAGCACCAGACTCACCTTGGAACAGCAATGTCCTTTCTCAAGTTGATGTATCACAGAATCATTTAGGTTGGAAAAGAACTTTGAGATCACTGAGTCCAACTGTTAACCCAGCACTGCCAAATCCACCACTGAACCATGTCCTGTTAAATACCTCCAGGTATTTAAGTGGTGACTCCACTACTTCCCCTGGGCATCCTGTTCCAATGCCCGACCACCCCTTCTGTGAAGAAGTTTTTTCTGATATCCATCTAACCCTCCCCTAGCACAGCTTGAGACACTTTTCTCTTGTACTGTGGCTTGTTACTTGGGAGATGTCATGACCCCCCCCCCCCCACCCCACCACCCCCCTTTCCGCTTTAAAAGACCAC
>VWZG01000904.1:394383-430241 GCA_013396735.1 Grallaria varia
CATCACTACAACCTCCTTTCAGGTTATAAAGAGCAATAAAGTCTTCCCTCAGCCTCCTCAAGCCAGGATGCCACTGGCCTTCTTTGTCACCTGGGCACACTGCTGGCTCGTGTTCAATCAAAGTGGTTGAGTTTGGAAAGCATTGCTGGAGGTCATGTGGTCCAACCCCCTTGCTCTAGCAGGGTCACCTAGTGCCAGCTGCCCAGGACCAAGTCCAAGATGGCTTTTGAGTATCTTTAAGGAGTGAGACTCTACAATGTCACTGGGCAACCTGTACCAGTGCTCAGTCACCTCCACAGTCAAAATGTGTTTCCTCATGTTCAGACAAAGCCTCCTGTGTTGCAGTTGGTACCCATTGCCTCTGGTCTTGGCACTGGGCTTCACTGAAAGGAATCTGGCTCCATCTTTATACCCTCCCTTCAGATATCTATACCCAATGAAGACATGCCCTCTGAGCCTTCTCTTTTCTAGGCTGAATAACCCCAGCTTTCTAGTCCTTCCTCACAGGAGAGATGTTCCAGTCCATCACCTTTGTGGCCCTTCATAGACTCTCTGCAGCATGGCCACGACTCCCTTGTACCGAGTAACACAGAAGCTGAACACAGCACTCCAGGTGTGGCCTCACCAGTGTTGAGCAAAGGGAAAGGATCACCTCCCTCGACCTGGCACCACTTCTCCTAACGCATTGAAATGCACAAGAAAAAGGGCAATTCTTGTGAGAAATAGACATCTTAGGACCAGATCTGAACAGCTGTGATCCAGAGACCTTACATCAGGCTGAACAGTAAAAGCAGAAGTTCAAGTCTTGTCTGCTGCTAGGTTGTTACTTTGCCCAACCAACTCTATTCAAGACAACCACTTTGGAGAATGCTTGTTCCACATGGTGTGTTTTGATAATGAATCATCACTGCTGGGGAAGAACAGTAATTCTAATTGCCTGTTTAAAATTTAGGTTTTGGACCCTTCATCCAAAAGCCTCGTAATTGCTGGGTAAAGGCAATCTGTCAGAGAAATGGTAAATACTGCCTTTGCCAGCAGGAAAAGACAGGGCACGTGCCCTTACATACATACATCATGGCAGGTGTATTCACACACACCTTTTTTTTTTTTTTCCCCTTTCAATATAGCAACTTTCTTTTCTTCTATTTTGGAGAAGTTCTGTCATCTCTGTCAAGTCCATGACCACCCTACCCAGCTGGGCTTCTTCAGACACTATCCTATAAGGATCTGTAATCAGTAGGAGATAGGCTTAACAGCAGCCACAGCTCCTTGTCATCTCCTCTTCATGCTCGATGAGAGAAGGATTGTGGGCCTGTCTCTTCATGAAAGTGACATCCTGCTGCAATCTGAGGATAGGCAGAATAGAAGTGAAGAAACATAAAAACCAGACTAAAGATAGCACATTAGTTTGACAGTTCATTGAAAAAAATGTCTGAGTAAGAACTGAAGAACTTTCAAAATACTTAAAAATTATGATGGAAGGGGAGAAAAGAACTACAGGCATGTAATTGCAAAACATTCTGAGGTAAAACTGTCAGCCTGATAAGAATGAGAATGGTTTCAATACTACAAGGTATTTAAATTTTATGCTTTGCTTAAGAAATATTCACCTATATACAATAATTTAAAAGCCTGTACTAACATTCCTGTGGTATGTAGGCCAGTTCAAAAGGTATCATTTACATAATTTTTCCAGTTTATAGAAATGTTTACATTGCAGTACTTGTGACTCAAAAACAATCTCTATCTGCAATGGGGACTAATCCAGAGAGCATCAGTAGACTCTTCTCATCTCACATGTGTTCTTAATGGAGGATTTTTAGATGGATCTGTAAATAGATAGGGCAGATTTAATCAGAGGAGATAAGATACAATTTTTTTGGATAAGTATTTTAGATGCAGTTATACACCAGGATGCTGTATTTATCTACTACCCCTGATGTCAGATACACATATATATATATATACAGACACAAACATATTGCTCATGCTCTGTAGCCCTTCAGTAAAATGTCTTTGATCAGATCATACAGCAGACAATTTAGACTGACTGAGGCTGCTAAGTCATGCAAAGTGCCTTGGCATGGAAACAAATAAACAAAAAGGTTAATTAGAGTTGGAGATAAATAGTTGATCTAATGATAAAGACGATTTGGCTTTATAAAAAGCAGAATATGAGCATGAGATCTTTTGGCACCTTCAACTACCCATTTTCAAAGCTGAATAGGTGAACTTCTGCTCTTACGACAGTGACCTGGTACCATGTTGCTGGGTTACAGAGGGAGAAGGAAAAAGCAGGGTTCAGCCCTTTATCACTTTCCTGACAAGGTTCATGTACTAAGCCCCTTTGTTACTCAGGTGTGTAAAACACCATGCATAGGATTTAAATCAAAATACAAGATGAAACATGGATCAATCACTTTCTTTTTGTGATTTCACAAGGTAATGAAAAAAGCCAACTCAGTAAGTGGCCAAGTCTGTTCTACAATATCACTGTTTTTAACATCAAGGGCTTTGCAAATTCAGCAATCTAAAAGACACAGGCTGTGTGTCCAGTCACATAATTTTACTTTTAGCTAGTAAGTCTTTAAAGTAATTAAGTGCTCTTTTCATTGTATCTTTGCCACTGTGACAAATCCCATTCCTCTCTGCACCTACGCTACCAGCCCAGTTATGTCAATGTTAGTTCTGTTCTTTATTTTCCATCCCTATTTTTAATCCTCTTGATAATTGTCAGATCTTTCATGTTTACACACTTACCTCTAGCTATCTTGCTGGGGTATATTTTCTGAAATGGCTTGAATTCATCAGGTGGGGGGAAATCTTCCACAGAATGGAAAGTAAATTTAGATTCAAAGTCATCTGGGAAGTTTCCAGGAAATAAATATTAGCTGCTGTTAGAGAGAAACATGCAAACACTGCCCCCACTCCGCCCACCCCACCCAAACCAACAATGTTGCCACAAGTAATTTCTATTAAAAATGCTGACTTGTTTTCCCCTGCAACTGATAGTGGCTCATTCCACGTAAACCATCCTGATAAGTAGTACTTCTGTGAGCCATCCATTCTGTGTGCTCATCCATGAGCAGTTTCTGTGTTAATTGCACTCACTGCCTGCTACTAAAACTGAAGTTAAGCTTCTGGCTGCCATTCCAGTTTTCTGCACTGATGGTATTGTGGTAATAGAGGTATTCCTCAGTGGTTTTCAAGCCATTTAGCTGTAAATAAGAATGAATGGCCAATTCATCAGACCACAAAAATAATTCTTAGTGGTGTTTGCTCTGTAGGATTGAAGCTACCATGGTCTGGTTTTAAGAAGAGTAATATAAGCACACTACAGGAACTTCTCATATTCGTAAATAATTTTGCAGGTAGTGCATGCTTTTCTACTGACTGATTCAAACCCTTTGTGAAAAACCTGTAATTTTCCATCATTGTATGAGGTTGTACAAAAATGTTTCTATTATATGATCCTGTTATTGCTATGAGGAAGTCTCAAGTGAGCTTTTGAGGCCTGAGACACACACAGGCTTTTGTACTAAAATTATTAACTAAGGGTAAGAGATCTAATTTAGATGGTATTACCAGTGATGTGGATATTTCCATTTTTGAGTGGTGGGTAGGGGTCATGAGCTGTAGCCCAGGCTGAGACTCCAGACTTGCTCGTAAGTTCAGTTGTTGGTGATCTTGCTGGTGGCTGTGGAGGTGTGACCAGCTTCCCAGCACCGGTTCCTTAAAAAGAAGCAGGAGTCCAGCACATAAACATCATCATGACTTAAATCTGACAGTAAACTTTGCACAGAAGTTGAGGGAGTGTAGAAGGAATACCCCCTCTTCAAGCTGCTGTTTGTCAAGCCTGACCATGAATTTAAAGCATTAAGTATTAAATTTAAATCAATATTGGAGTTGACTAGGGCTTTCCATTTCTAGTCTTGGGGGAAGTGTGGCATTCTGACGTTTGGTTTTGTCCCGGTCTGGAAGGGAAGACTATCCTTCCACTTTCACAAGAACAAGCAGTTTCTTTAAGAAAATCAACAAAACAACCAAACTAGATAGAATCTCTAAAAGAAAATAATTTCCTGGCACTTTGGCAGCTGTGCAGTGGAATTACGATTAGACTTGTGCATTTCACCGAAGAGTTACAAGGGCCATCAAAGTCTACATGAAGGCAGACCTCCCACAAAAAGTGTTTAAGAGGGAGGGACCCCAAGGCCTCCAAATTAGCAGCCTCTCAAAACTGTTTCTCCTTCTAAATAGGGAATGGAAAAGCAGGATAATTTTATGAGAACTGCAAAAGTTGAACCACCATGAGAAATAGGTGTCTTGATAAAGTAACAGTTCATCTGACAGTTCCGAGCAGCATTAATCACCATCATGGAGCACCTGACCCGCTGTACTTACACAGCCTTTCCTGTGGCTCTCAATAGAACCACTAATCTTTCTCCTGACACGTGACTGCTGAAATACAGGGTATAGAACATTCTCTCCAGATATTCCTTATTAAGTAGCTACCACCATTTCTGAAACCCACACAGATCTAGGCCCGTCTTTTTTATCATCTTCATTACATCAGAAAAATCCGATAAAAGTTCCTTCTACCGTTCACTCAAGGAAACATTGGCTAACACTCCACTTCCCAAGTAGTCAGAGAAACCCTTGGCCCTTCCACCTTGGTCACGGGAGGCACTGGCTGCTCCTCTGCTGAACAGCAGAGTGCTGCATCTAGATTTGCTTTTGTTCATCTATGGATGTAGCTGTCCCATCTTTGTTTCATTATCTCCTGTAATGCTTCTCAGCCATGGCCAATATTGCTCCTGCACGGGTACAGCTGCAGAGGGATGTCCTGGGTAAGCTGGCATGTGAGCAGCTGCTGTCCTGGCAGACACCGTGGTGTGTACTCGGCTGCCCTACCTCAGCCTGTCAGGATCCCACTCCTTGTGCTGCTGGAGACACGCCAATGCCAACACAAAAGTGAGAAGCAGCTCAGTGATCCTAACCCCTTGTTTCCACTGATCAATATGTTGCTTCTAAGAGACACAGACTAAACTGTAAATATGTGCCCAGTGCTGAGAACAGTGTGACATCTCAAAAAGCTGATGTTCTGGGTGTTCATCACAGCCCGTGCAACCCACAGGTATTCCTCCCATGCTCTTCACTCCCACCCCTCTGAGCCCTCCAGTCACCAATGCAATAGAAACGTTTGGGTTGGAAGGGGACCTTGAAGAACTAGGTTATCTTCAAGGTCCCCTTCCAACCCAAACCATTCTATGATTTCTCCCGTTTTTTTGCCGAAGGGAGCAAAGAGCCTCTCTCCTTGCGACGTGCTGCTCTCACCTGCACCTCGGCCAGGTCTCTTCTTCCTGGTGTCGGCCACGGCCGCGGGCTGAGCGTGGCCGGGCGTGGGTGGGAGCGGCAGCGACTGGATGCTGCTCGGCTTGTGGAACTGGGACAGCAAGTGGGGAGACTTGGGGGGCAGCGGAGGGGGCACCTCGGCACCGCTACAGGCTGGGGCGGGCGGGAAGGAGAGCCTGTTCGGGGCCAGGGCGTGGGCGTGCGGCGGCGGGGGAGGCGGCGCGGGAGGGGCACAGTCCCTGCCTTCGGCTGCGGGGGCGGCCGCCGAGACATCGGCCTTGGCCGGCAGCCCGCAGGGGGGCACGAGGGGCAGCGGAGGAGGAGGAGGAGGAGGATGGGAAGAGCCTGCTGGAAACTTGGCGGGTTTGTCAGCCTGAGGAGGAGGGAGCGGGGCCGGAGGAGCCGCGCCGGGGGTCAGCCCCTTGGGAGGGCGATCGGCCGGAGGGGGCAGAGGCGGAGGCGGGGGGGAGGGGGGCGAAGGGNNNGGTGAGCGAAGGTTTGCTGGAGGCGGGGGGCGGTGGAGGGGGCGCGGGCAGGCTGGGCCGCCCGGGGCCGGCTCCCGCTCCGGGTCGGGGGGCGCTGGGAGGCTCCGGCGGGACAGCTGCCCTTGGACCTTCGGCCGGCGGCGAGGGGTGACTGCTCGGCTTGGCAGCGCTGCTGCTCGATGGGGCGCAGGGTCTGGGCGCTGCTGCTCGCACTCCGGAAAGCTGCCCAGGCCTCCCTGCTGAAAAACATCACATGTGGGACTCCAGGATTGCATTCCCACTCATCAGACAAAACAGTGCAAAGAGCAAGCCCTTCATCTTCCCCTCCGCAGTGGATACCCTGAGGGTTTAAACCAATTCTCCTCAAACATCTCATATCCAACAGGCTGCTCATGGTGCAATGGGGTTTAGGAGGTGACGTACTCCAATGGCTACCAAGGATCCTGCTTAGTTATATGACAAACTGCTGAGAGACCCTGCTCCCCTCCCTGTTCCTCAGTTTCTACAAAATGAAACAGTTTAAGGAGAAGGTGTTTCTCTGCAGAGGTCCGGGGTCCCTCACACAGCCCTCATCTGCCCAGGGCAGCTGGCTGAGCATCAAGAGTCCTGCTGAACAGGCAGTTTGACACACATCAAATCGCATCCTTCAAGTTAAGTACTTGCTTAGGGTTAAAGAATTCACACAAACTTTACATGAATCTCAACCCCATGGATAAAAGCCAAGTGCCTAAAAGCAATGCCTCAAAGGCTTTCCAGAAGGCACAGGTTCAAATATTTCCTTTTCAACGGCAAATGCCCAAAGACTGTTGACATAAAAAATGTATTTTCCTCAGTAAATGTCAAGGACTTATCACAAAGAAAGATGACAAAATAAGCACCTCATTCTATACTCACACAGTCTGATGGGCACAGCCACAGTTTTAAGAACAACTCAAAGTAGCTGCTGCAGCTGCAGCTGTGTGAGGAAGCCCTGTCACATGCAGTGCTGTGCACCTCGGGCTTGCCTTCCAGGAGAAGAAACCCTGCAGGTAAAGTCTACTTTGTTCTGTGCTGCCTGAGCAGGCACCAGCTGGCCAACAGTGCCAGAGGTCATCATTGTGACTCTGAAAGTCACCCCTTGTTGATACTGGCACGTTTCCAGTGGTGGTGATGCTCCCATAGGTGCCTTCCTGCTGTCACTGTGAAGCAACAAAAACCTTTCTCAGGTCAACAAATTACCTTGCTGGATCAAAGCTGTACTTTATAAAATCCAGAGGGCAAAAATCTTAAATATGAATCTTTAAAATAACATCCAAGACTGTAATACTATAGAAACATGCATTAATGGAAGGAAGGAAATATGACTTTGCCATTTGTGCTGAAACTGCTAAGCTCAGATTTCAATACTCTATTCAAGGCACAATTAAAAGTTTTCATTAAAATAATGCAAAAAGCTCATTTAAAGAGATCTATTCAATCTCCTTCCTGCCCAGTGTGGAGATAGGTTTTTATTTACATTTTAACAAATAAGGCACCTGCTTCAAGACTGCTTCAAGCACCTTACTAATTGAGCCCTCCATGGTCACATGATGAACTAAAGATTCAGGAAAAAAAACAAACAATAAAAATCAATCACTAAAGCTAAACCCAAAGTGCTTTTATCCCAAATCACTGCTCCCCTCAGCTATGTTTTCATACAAACGAGGCCCTTACCTGTCATGTCCCTCTGGCCTGCTGGTCTGAGAACAGGAAAGCCACCTGCAAATAAACCTCCTAGAGGCTGCTGAGGGCTGCCTTTATTAATGGCTGGATTAGCTCCATCTCTGTTAGCTCCTTTGGGTTCTGTTAAAAATAATCAAAAAACAGGGTATATCAGAAAATCTTTAATCTCACATTAATGACACCAAGAAGTTATCTTAGGCCTAACATTAAACTTATGTTTCCAGAATTTTTTGGCATTTTTTGTTCTTTTAATACAGTAAAGAACAATTCTCAATTATTTTATTGAGAAACTCTCAAGAATTTTTTTTTTTTAATACAAAGAATGCCTGTTAAGGTGATATCCAGTTACAGACTAATCACGAACTGTTAACAGTAAGTGATCTTACAGCAGAATGCAATCTTAGAAAGCGTCCACTCTCTGCATCCTAAAGCCGTATGAAGATGCAGACCTTTGCTGAACTTCTAACCTGCCCTTCAGTTTGAAACTGTCCATCTGACCTCCACCCACACCTGGGGCTTCAGTGAAGCTCACCCCAGCCACTGAGGAGCACATACTTACTCTCAATCTGTGGTGCACTGCGGTCATTGATTTGAGTCACCTTCCTCAGGCGAGTTCCCTGCTGGATATCAGCCAAGAGGGCGTTTCGTGCTTTCTGGTCCTCCTTTCGCAATTTTGGTATTTCTGAACTTGCCTGTTGACAGTAAGAACATTAGATGGAAGGTACAGACAAAAATTCTTAGATGCTTAGACAGAATACATAGGCAAACATGGGATAGAAGATTTGAAATAAACCATCCTTGGCAACTGTCACTTCAAAGCCTTCAAGCTGAATCAACAAGAAGAGCATTCAGTTATGCAGGAGGCAGGAAAGCTGAAAGTTTAAATATAACACAAATCTAATACTAGCTGGGCTAATACTGCTAAAATTAGGGGGCATGCTTAAATGAAATATGACCTCTTACTTGGCCATTTATGGCCTCTGTTCCACAACTCCAGCTCTGACTACTCTCAGCTCTTTTCATACTATTTACAATGCTTAACAACAGAGATTTTATATGCCACATTAAAATAAGTATGTTTTATCCACTTTGCCTTAGGAAAAAAGACAGATAAATGCATACTGCATTTATATTTGAATGTGATCATTAATTAATTTAGACTGTCTTTCTGTATTGGAGATTCACACCAGCTTAGGCAGATGGCCTTTAGAACAATACAGTTATATTGTAGTAACTTTTCTGCCCTAGCCAAGCTCCACAAATTTAAAGTCAAGTTGCAGTTTAAAGTTTCGTAATAAACCCACAAATTTATTTATTCTTCATTTGTATTTCATCTTGGTGTTACTAAAAACCAAAATATCAGATCTTTAAAAATTTGGACGTTTCACTCTCTTGAAGCAAATATTAACCAGCAAAACTGTTATTTCTAAACCTGTTGTGGTTGACAGAGAGGTCTCGCAGAGGGGAATCTTCACCTCAGACAAGTGATGTGCTGCTTGCTTCCAATTCTCCCGGAGGTTAGCTAACTTCCTAAAGAGAATGACTACCAGGAATGTTTCCATAGCCCTTACTTTTAGTGTCATAATAAAGCAGAACAATACTGTCACACTTTAAAGCAAACAAAACCCCCACGGCTCTGTAATGGCATTCTGAAAGCAAAACAGAAACTTGAAGACACTTAACCAGCTGCTGAATTAACGAAGTGTCTAACTTGCTCATCGCCAACGAAGTATTCTATCGGTACGATATTATTCGTGGTTATTTTCGTACTTGCCAAAGAAACCCCAAACCCACGCCAGCAGGACTCGCCGCGCCCCGCTAGAGGGAGCTGCAGCCCGAACGCCGCCGCAGTCCCCGGCACTGAGCTAAAAATTCGGAATTACAGCCTGACGGATACAGAACCATCTGTTATTTTAAAATATTAGGCAAACTCCCACTCGGTTACAGAGTTTTCTCATTTGAAACAGCGCCGCCTGCCCTTGTACTTTTAGGACAGCGAGTCCCACTGCCCATTAAGACGCCCCGACGAGCCGCCCGTGTCAGCAGCATTAGACCATGTACCAGCCAGAAACCATTTCCACCCCCATTCTCTGGAAGCTGACAATACTTACTGTGAAAAATGGAAATACCATAACTGGAACAAGGGTGATTCCTTTCCTCACAAAAGTTCTTTATCAGTATCTTTAACTTAATGCCTCTCCCACTAATGACTTTGCTGTAGCAGGACAAGCAGGATAGAGGGATCTGACCAAGACCTATGTTTAAAATTAGATCCAGCAGCTGTCTTTTCATTTCCGGGTTCAAGTGTCCATATATTATGCCAGCTGTCCACTTCGCCTCCCTGACCCACTTCTCTGAGCAGATGGGCTATTGGAATATAGAGTCTTGATATCCAAACTGTTAGTGGGCTAAAACAGCCCGCTTGTGGCAACTTATATATGCAAGTGATCCATGACTTGGTATCAATTTAATGTGGTTAAAACATTAAGTTGTAGCATAGAAAAGCAGGAATACTATTCTGCTGGTCTGTAATGCAGCATAACAAGCTGCTTTTCTCTTACAATAGATCCCCTTACTCCAAGGATAACTCCATCCCATGCCCCAGCTGTTTCTCCTTCCTCTCTGTGTAGGTAAGGAGATACAGTCTTTCAGGCCCAGCCTGGTGGACTTGGGTGATTGATTAGCTGCTGAGTAGCTCGATACGGATTCTCTTCTTCCATTACAAAGTCAAGATGGCCTGGGGTGTACATTGCCTGGTTGCACGACGATCAGAGCTACTTTGAATTTCCTGTTTGCTGCCGGCACTCCCCAGGCCAGTGACCATCCCTGTCAAGAATTGTTTCATCAGGTAAGTATCTCACCCATTCTCCTGCTGATATCCTGTGTTTACAAATTTCTGGTTTTACCATAATGCCCTTTAATACAAAATCAGAAAGGAACCTTCCTTCCTTTGATGAAGAAATTAATCTGGGATTCACACCCATGCTGTGTTTGCAATCCACAGCACAAGAACAGATAATAAACACGTAAGTTCTGCATCAAGAGAAAAAGAGAAAGAACAAGTCTTAAGGCTGTCAAATCTTCAGTCCCGATCATATGCAATAGAAATGTTTCAGCAGGAAGACAAATATATTTTGAGTCACAGAGGAAAAACAGCTGCAAGACAAAAGATGTAATTCTTAGGCTACTTTCTACTTCCCCATCTGCAGGGCAGTCTCATTTATTTACACAAAGAGAAACATCTCAGTATTTCAATGAAAATAAGAAGGGAAGTGGAGAAGAATGTGAAGATCATTTGTTTTATCAGATGCCAGAGCTGCCTCAGGTAACACAGAGTGAAATTAAATTCCATACTTTATTTACAGGAATTGGTAAGGGAACGGTGGGTTCTCATTACCTTAGCAACCACTAGGTTATTCTGATACTATTTCAGACATAAAGAACATCACATTCAATACATACTTAGAAACAGAATGGAACAAACCACACATGTAAATAGCCTGAACATAAGAGAACTACTTCCTTTTCATCTCACCCTCTCCACTACATTTTATCTTCAGTGTCCTAAATTACACACTCAGCTATGTCAGTCAGTAAAGTATAGGATCAATGCCTGGGCTACCTGTCAGGTCTCCAAAGCAGCTGCAGACAGGAAAATACCATCAAATCACAATATTTAGGGTGATGATGCAGAGCATAAATCCCAATGATTTTTCCATAATTTCAGTGATGGAAACAAACATTTCAAAATTTGGAGCTGATAAATTAGACTGGCAGAAGTAAGAATGAGGACAGCATGATTACACAGAGAGATCCAAATCACTGCACCTTGAGGCCATTTGAAAAGAACAACAAACCAAAACATGCTCCCCCACTACTGGGACAGGGCAGGTGGGGTGGGAGGGGAAGAAAGAAATTATAAAAGCAGATGTACAATAAAACACAATATAAAAATGTCAAATGTAAAACTGAAAATGACTGGATGACAAGGTTTATCCTTATCTCTGAAATGAAAGGCTGCATTCTGAGTGCCACAAGTCTGAACCTGGCAGGGGATCCAGCAACAAGCCAGCATGATCAAGTGCGGCAAGGAGGGACAGCACGCTCCTCCAATAGATCTCATCCTGTCAGAAAAAGCAATGTGAGCAAAAATGAAATTACAAGTTCAGTTCTGGTCTCCAGATCTTTAAAATTACATTGTGAAAGCCTGGAGATGCACAAGAAAAAGTTAAAGTGCTATTCAAAACCCTGGAGGCAACAGCTCAGCTTTTAGCAGCTGAATCTCATCAGCCCTGAAGTCTATCTGAGAGGTGACCTCCCTGCACAGCACAGCCTGTACATGAAAATGGTAGTGAGGACTCAGGCAGCAGAGACAGGTATTTGGTGAATTGATGTGAGATGCCACCAGACAAGCTGCAGATGGCAGCAGAATATCAGCCTCCTGGTTTCCAGATCAAGGCTCCGTCCTCTCTGGCAGAAGCGCTTTTTGAGAAGCCCAAGTCTCTGGTGCTGCTGACCTGGAAGACCCTGCAGGGGGAGGGTGAGTGTAACAGCTTCTTCCACTTAGGAGTTCTGTGAAAGTGGATCATTTTGTTTAGGAGAACAATTCTGTATTTTTACACTGTATATATATATATGGACCACTCAAGGTTTGGCGCTGAATAATCACAATCTTAACATCCTAAATTGGGTTGTATCAAACTGATTAAAAATTGAGAGACTTTTTAAAGGAAAACTGACTGAAATCCATGGCAATGAACTCCATTTCTGGGTACACTCTGCTGTGATACTTGCATCACCTTCGGAATGTCACTTTATGTCTTGCAAGACAGATGGGAACATTGACCTACCCTCTGGGCTCCTACGATACTTAAAATATTTAAGAGGTGTACGTGCTCAGATACTAAAATGCTGTAGATGCAGGAGGCACCAGCCATTTGAAAAAGTTTATAGTAGTACTAATTATTATCTTAACATTTTAAAGAGTACTCCTGCACATAGAAAAGAGGAAGCATTTTAGATGCTGGGCAGGCAGTCCAGCTCTCAATGGATACATACACTGTCCCATAAACGAGTTATATTTACTCTGATTTTTAAATATGACCTTTAATGTATTTGTAAAATACTTTGGGGCAGTGTAGATCTTCATAAACATGACAGCTGCAGCAAAAATGTATCTCTAGCCTTCTGGACAATTCAATAGCCAAGCAAGCATGGGCCTTTGTTTCAGAGTAAACGCATAAGCTGATGGAAGAAGAGGATCCAGGACTCCAGCTCTAATATAGGAGGTCCCATAAATAAGACAAAATAAAGTGTGATTCCATACAAAAGGCACGACATACTCTTATTCAGATAATTTAATAGTACTAAGTATACTGCTAACAAGTAATGAATTGTATCATCACAGTAATTTCCCTTTCCTAGTCACATTTTACAGAAAACACTGGAAACACCTATGAAAAAAGTAATTTATTTATCTGTACTGAGAAAAACTAGAAAAAGAAAAGAGTCAAAACACATGCAACTTATCTCTAACTATCTATCTGGTTAGACATACAATAAAATTAAAAATCTATCAATTTGACATCAGTATTTTGTTACGGGCAGAAAGAGAGCACTCTCTTTTGCTGACAGTGTAATTATTTCTATGAATCTGGTGGCAATCACCTTCCCTCTCGTATGTTACCAATTTTCTCCCCTAGACAAAAAACAATGAAAAAGATTCCATGCAAAGATCAAGCACAGATACTGCTAGAAGGTGTAAGCAGCATATATTTCAGTAAAAGAAGAGGTTGAGGACACCCCTTAACAAACCCTTGCTTTCTTATTTTTCCCTGCCGTCCTCAGCCAACCTGCACAGACCTGGGCTGAGGCAAACAATCCTCACCAATAAATCACGCAACACCTCAGGTTTGGCTTTTAAGGAAGGGAAAGACAGTGCAGCAAGATAAAGGACAAGCACACAGCTCTAGGATAAGGAATATTTGATCACAGACACATATTTATGAAAGCAGGAGTTCCTGGGCCAATCCTCGCCTTCTCTGGCATCCAATCTGACATAATTCAGAGACCCAACTTAAACGAAGAAATGCAAAAGAAAAAGTCTACAAATGTGGCAATGGACAACTAAAACCAGCATGTAAAACAGCAGGTAGGGCAAAACCAGCACTAGCTGCATAGACAATGCAGTAATGTGATAGTGCCAAGTCTGGCCAAAGAAACTCCATCAGCAGTGAGAGACAACTAAAACACTGAAACCTTACATCAGGGATCTACAAAGCATCAAGGAGAGCATGGGACATTGGAAATATAACACCCCTCCCAAATATTATTCCTGCATTAACAATAACTAGAATTCTGGTGTCGAAAAATATAGACTTTTCAGGAAAGAGGACAAAAGAGGTGAAGCTAGCTGTGTAATGCAAAGTACATCATGTCAGAGATGGATGAGAATATTGAAAGGAAAACACAGCTTGTTTGGGGTTAGTAAATCATTGGAGGAAAGATGATGAGTGTTCTCACTGCCCACATGGCACCACCAGACTCTCCAAGTAGGAGAGTATGAAGGGAGAGATGATGACTGGGTCCCCATCCTGCCATAAAGCTCCCACTCCTTTGAAGGAAAGCCAGGCACAGGGTTGGTGCTCACTACAGTCTTGAAGGGCACAAACACCTGAGTAAGGGGCCTCGAGGGGCAACAATCTGTTAAAATACTCTTCTGGGAACACTGATGATGAAAAAAAGTGGACTAAGAACAGGGGAGACCTGCTTTTGAACAACTTACTCCGTAACGTCCTTCCACTTAACTATAAACTGCTGACCACAAGTATTCCATAAGGAGATCCCTGTATCCGTCAGGACTAATGTACTTAAATGAAGTCAGCTTTTAAAAGACTTCATCTTTCTCAATACATGAACTGACAGAAACAAAATAATATTGTCAGTAAGGTTTTAGAATGTTCTAACAAACTACAATGTCATAATATTTATTAAAAGACTGATGTTGTTTTGGAACAAAGTAAAATATGGAAGCTGACCAGCTGACCGGAACATAGCACAGGATTATAAAAGTCATCTAGGCATTTGTAGCTCAACATGAAATCCAAAGCCCCAGAAGAACTTGTTTTCCCAAGTTCAATCCACTATTACTAGTTTAGAATTATGCCAAGAATTCATGTTTTAATATTTGCAGCAGAAGCAGTTTGCCCAGCAGGCAAGACCTTTGCTTTTACAAAGAATTCTCAAACCAGCAGCTAAACTCTCCACCAGGAATGTGCCAAGAAAAGCAATAGCAATAAAAAGACGGAGCTTACTAAAATAGTAAAATAAACCCAGTTTTCAGCATCTCACAAACAGGAATACTATAGAGAAAAACGTTGCCATCCTTCTTATATTTATGTTACATATGGATCAGGTGTGGTTTCATTCATGCACTGTCAAATGCAAAATAAAATAATCATAACAATCGCCCCTTTCCAGCTTAAGGAAAAATCCAACAAGACTCAACAACAAAGCAGATGACTTCTTTTATTTTAAATATTATAAACTGTTTCTTTCTGAAGAAGCTTGTGAGATCTGGTATGTGTGAGCTTTGGTTCTATTCACAATAGACCCCTGACCTTTGATTTAAAGGTCTTTAATTATGGGAAACCTCATCATGGTGTAAGATTCCACCTGCACAGTCAATCTCAAGATCAGAGATGCTTCTCGTATTTCTGTTGCATAGCATAGGATGAAACTTATTAATTCTTGGCACCTGGTCTACCTGGTTAAACATGGCAAACTCTCAGTCTCCTAGCAAGCTGAGCTTCAAATGCTTCCCATGCGAAGGGAAAGTGTAACTCTCCAGCCAGCTTTTCTGAGGGAATCCACACAAGGGGACCTGCCAAATAGCTTCCTGGCAGCTAATGAAATCATTGTTTTGAGAGAATGACAGGACTAGCATTTGACAATTCCATCTACACCCAGCTCAGCACTGATTAACCATGACCTCGGTCTCCATCGCTTAAAGTTCTGCAATCTGAACCTGCCGGGGTGAAAAGGCCATAGAGCAATGTGTGTACTTAGATAGGCTGTGTCTACACAGACCTTATTGCTCAACTCCTACCAAGGGAAGTACTGTGCCAAAGTTGTTACAGATCTCTTTCCAGCATTACAGCCACCGCCTAGTCTTGGCATGAGTCCCAAAGAGGCGTTTCGGTGTCAGCAGGGCCGGGTGCCTGCTCTCCAGTAGCATCTACCTCCTTAAAGTTACCAGCACGCACAATGGCAGGGAACAGCACACGAAAAAACAGCATAGCAGGAGTTACCTTCTTCTACATCTACATTCCCAGTGCCCATTTCAAACACCACCAGTAATCAATGCAACTGCACCCAATAAAACCCTGTGCATTTTATGTTAGCACCGCTCTATCAGGCAATATCAAATCTTGTATACTGAAAGGTTCTATTGCTCCTGCCTCAAATGGAGCAGTGGGCTTATTCACAAGGGCATACTAGAAAAATTTCCAATGTGGGTTGCTAAATTTCTGTACCTGAATATGAAAATGCAACAGAATCAGTATGACTATTTATACCTGATGAGCCATTGAGCTTTTCTGTGGGGGTTTAACTTTCTGATGCCCACATTTTAAATATAAATTCTAGCTGTTCTTTCATTAATGAAAATATGCAGTAACAGAAGCCACTAGAACGGAGGCAGTATAAAATTTACAGTCCTCTAGAAGCGTTTCCCAGCAGCCCAGAAAGACAAAGTCAAATACCAGAAATACCCTAAGACTGGCTTCAGAAAACAATTCTGAACAACACCTTTTGATTTCTAAATTTTTGGGATTCAAATTCCCATGATTGTCTCAGCGTCAATGAAAAGTGAAAACTCTTACGTAAACAAGAAATCCTGAGGCCCTGGCATTGCAATGAAAATGTCAAACAGCACAAGGCTCAAAGCACCACCATAGGAGCCGGAGTCACTACTGCTGTTTATTCTGTCTGCCATAGAAGGGTCCCCAGAATGACACAAGGGATACCTGGAGTAGTGACAACAAAGAATTCAACATGCGACAACCTACACACATCACAGTTTAATCTCCCTCTGTTCTAAGAACAGTAGGCCATTTCTCCAACCCAGTTAACTGTGCAGAAGCTACTGATCATTCTGAAATGCCTTTTAGCATGCAGACAAAATCACGGTCAGCCCCAGAGAGGAGAATATGAGAAACTAGCATTTCTTGCATTGTCACCTTTCAGCCACGCTGAGAAGTTCTACTCAAGTATTGCTATAATTCTGAGTTTTTAATTAAAAAGCTACAAGTATAATATTAAATTGACAGATGTAATTTCATATGTAGCCACTGCATACACTACAGATGGGGCACTGATTTTTCAGGGCACCTTGTGATTAGAATGGTAAATTAACCTATTAGCTCTCTGCAACTAGGCTGCTTCTAGTACCCAGGCTCAATAATTTACAGCTGCTAACCCTACAAGACGCTGCAATTTCCATACTTGTGTGTGGAAAATTACACAGATTAAAAACAAAGAGAAAGAATGCTCTTGAAATGCTTTCCATTCCATTCAGATACGTAGAACACAACATTACGAAGAAACATGCAAAACAGAACTCACCATCTAAATACAATAAAAGTGGTGACCTAAGAGATCTCGAGTGAAGCATTCAAGAAGATTAGCACTTAAGAATTTATGCAGTACATGCTCCTGTACCTGTCCAGATGAAACAGATTAGTATTTATGTCTTATTTACACCTTCCCCACCTTTCACAGCTCCCACTTGCCCTTCCTGTATTTGTTGGTTACAAGAGTAAAAGGCTACAGCAGCAACACTTTGAGAGGCCACAGCTATGCAATCCCACATTTTCCAATAGCTGAAAATTAAACTGAATAAACCACACAGACACAGCTTTTTTTTTTTTTTAATACATAATTGTGTCTCACTTTTTATGAAAGCAGACTGGTGTGAGATATGTTATATTATTAAAACACTATAAATCAGTTTCCTTTACTTTGGCTGGAACAAAGCACTCAAAAATTTCAGCTGTGCTTTGCCCAACCCTTAGCACCTATATGATGGTCAGTCACCAACAAAATTACCAAGCCCACACTCTCTCTCTCTCACTCCAGTATGTTTTACCTATCAGCAATAAACACTGTGATTTAGTATCTCCTGGCCTAGGGACTCCATGACAAAGTACTGAGTATCACCTTACAGCTCATGTAAAATTTTAATAAACACATTCCTATCTACTTTGTAATTGGCACCATGCATGATTCTGTTCTTTTGGTATTACACTTGGGTGTCTAGAGATCTGAATGAAAACTTGAGAAATCATCTCATTTTTTACAATAAATAATAAGCAAGTATGCCCAAACATTCATGCATATGCACACACATTCTCTCATACTATATTTGGTAAGACCAAATCAGAATACCATAAATCATCATTATCTTCAGCCAGGATGTTTTACATATGTTGTTTGTTCTCTTTCCAAAGAACAGTAGTGCTAAATGTCAGAGGAGCAAAACCAACTCCCACACGACATCAGATAAACACTGTAGCTCTCTGAATTTCTTGGGAAGGTTGAAGGAAACAGCTCAGCAAGGTTTGCACTCTAACAACTGCATGAAAGAGGGAAGAAAACACCACCCCCCATTCAAGAAAAACAACAGGTGATGTTTTTCTGAGCCTTGGAAATCTTTCCTCTGAGTAAATTACGCATTTATCATACCATTATATAACGGGGAATTGCTTTTCTGAGTTTTTTATTACAGGAGTAGAAAATAACACCAGAATAACAAACCTGGTAAATACTGACAAATGTTCATCTACAACAGTAATTATATTTTTTTTCCCGAATTTTAACCAAGTAAGAATGTGGTAATCATTAAGATTCATCTAAATGCCAGTCTAGAACTTATCATTACTTTAAGTTTCCCATTTCTATCACCAAAGTAAGCATATTCCTTTCTTCTCCTGCTATGCTAGTTTTCAGTGTCACAAGGCAGTAGATAAACACCAGGTGATACTTTATTGGCTTAATAATCTGATACATTGTGATTTTTGGGGTTAATTTCTATGCTAAGACTTTAATAATAACAATTCTAAAGAGAACAGAACTATTTTCTTAAACTCCACAAATATATGAATCATTAAACAAACATCTCTGAATAAGGCACAGCACAGCAGGGCTGCTACACTTCCACGCTTCCTTCAACATTAACATTTTAATAGGTGATGACTGATCATAGCATTAGGAATTCATACATACACAGGCTACACAGTAGTGAGCAGCCTTCACTGCACATAGAAAGTGAACATGGTTTATCAAAGCAAAATTCTCTCTCTATCCTTTCCTTGGGAAATTAAGCACAAAAAATTTTAACCAGTCTCAGTTGGTGGCATCTATTCCAGAAATCATGACAAATCAAAACTTACCAGGACACCTCATATGCCAAACTAAAAGGCGAGAATGTTAAAAGAAACAGAGGGGAATAAAAAGAAGTTTTTCATGAGCAGAAAGCCTTGAAAAACTCTAAACCCACCACCCTCTTTTCCCCAAAACAACAACAAAATCCCTACTAAAAAAAACCACCTTACATGACACACACATGCCCATAAACTGAAACAGCTTTTGAGCAAACACATTAACGCCTCATTTCCAAGTTTCCTTTGTTAAGGTACAGGGCAAAAGCAAACAAGAAGAGATCTAAATTCTGTAAGCGAGTGCCAGAAACATACAGGGGCACAATTTTATTCTGACTACTCATCTCTCTCATCTTTATCTGTGACCCCCAGAAGGCAGGCATTTGAAGACAGGCTCAGTTAATCCAATTAGCTATATTTACATTTTGACTCAGCCACCTACATCTGCTATGGCAGATACCCTACCATCCCCTCCTGAGAAATCCACTTTATTTTCTTTAAAGTTTGCTCTAACAGCCTGTAGCTTTTCAGCTGTTGGGCACAGGTGGCTCCTAGCATGTCTTAAATACCATCTCCAAATCACTTTAGTATTGCCTTGCAACTTCCGTGAGCAAGTACTTACAGAGTATCAGCAAGTCCACAAATCTTAGGTTCTTTCCTATTGTTTTGTAACTTTTTTCTGCCTTAAGGACGAGTTAGCAGGACAAACAAAGTGAAGTGCCAACAGTGCTTAGAATTTCCATGAAGTAAAGACTGCAAAATTATTTGGGATCATGGCTCACAATATTCACAAAGAAAATGGGCAGAGAAAAAGATAAAGTGGGAACTACTGCTAAAAATCTCTTGATAATGAAAGCAAGAGGAAAGTATGGTTATTATCCATAACTAGAAAAGCAAGTCTATGGTACTCCTGTAACAGTACCATTCAAAACTATGGTATTCTAAAACCCCACCGCACACGTATTTTTCTTTTAACATAAATCAAATAAGTTAAACTAGTGGCTCACCCGCATATCAATAGTGAAATTTAAACCTAACTTTTAATTGCTAACATGTAAATGTTACTCTGGTTTAATTATACCAGTATAATTAAAATCACAGTGCTGTTTACTTTGGAGCTTTTCCAGCTGTTGGCCAAACAATACTTAAGGTTTGAAGGTTTTCCTTAAAGCTACATGCCTGTTAAAATTTTTCCTTCTTCCATCCCCCAACTGCAGGTTTAGCAGCTGTAATAACAGCTGGGCAGTTTAGCAACTGTAAAAGATAGATGCCAATTTCTAGAAAAGAGTTTTCTAGTAAAAGCAAATAGGGTCTGTAGCAAGTTTTCGTGGACTCCCCAACTGTAAGATTTTACTCTGTAACTTGGCGCCAACTGGAGAGCTGTCACATTGTGTTTCTGCTGAACTCACCAGGGAGACTTCAGGGATCTGAGACATCTCAGGGATCTGACAGGGAAAAATCATTTTGCCGTTACAGAAAAAAACAATGTCTTGCCATGTTACTTTACCAATTATTTATGTTGGTTCATGTGCTCTTTTTAGTATCAACACTTATTAAAAGGAAGATTTTAATATCAGATATTATTTAGGAATATATTTAATTTGTATCATATCACCAAGATAAAACTGACTCTAAATTCTGTATACCTTATGCACAGACCACCCCATCTGAAACAGAATGATCTAACTAACATATGAAAGTAAGCTTTCTTGTACCAAAACCCTTTCATCAGAAAAGGGGAGAAGAAACACAAAACCCCAAACTTGTTCATAGTGGTCCTTAGGGGTCCTCTTAGTCATTTACAATTGGATATGTTAGAGGAGTCTAAAAATGTCTCTAGATACTTTACAGAGCTCAGTTTATTAGGATAAGAACATCTACAGCTTCTGTTGACTTTAATTGCAGTTGTGAGCCTTAAGCTGCTCACAACATGCAGCCCACTTCTAACTCTAGGTTGTGTACCAGCCCAGAAGAATTGCTAATTGAAAACACTGCTCATGGCGCCAAAGTTAAAACTGAATGCTAAAAAGAATCAAACACTGCTTATCTCATTTGCTGTCTTTATCTTCCTCCTGTTCATCCCCACAACTCATGGAGTTTCACAAAATGGTTCAGCCTATAAAGTAGCCAAGAGAAACATGCAAGGAAACCTCCCTCTGGAAAAAAGATAGCATAAGAGCATCACAAACAGTTTCAAACAAAATCAACAGACCTTGGTGGGAACAAAACAGGCAGAGATGCCAGGGAATGCAAGAGTAAAATGAAGTTATGAAAAAAATTAATAAAGGATTTGAAGTACCATCTATTGTTTTGCTACGGGGACTACGTACACTGCAAATAAGCACAGCAGTGACAGAAAAATACATGGAAAAAAGTCGGGAAAGATTTTATATCTTGAACACAACTATGCCAGGTTTTACTTTCAAAAACAGTCTTTCAAAGCAGAAACAGACTATGAGCAATTGATTGCAGAAAAAAAGAAATTACTTAAACATGTTTTACCATAGATACAATAATTGATTCTGAAGCTATGAAAATGTAATACCCTGAAAGTCCACTCAGAGCATCCTCCTCTTATTGCAAACATGCTGGCAAGGCACATGTTCTACTTCATGACACACACAGTAATGATCTGTTACGAGCGGTAATTGTTCCTGCACATGTACAGAAGCATATTGTGCTGTGTCCCCGGGAAGACGGCATGTGCTAGAATGAGCAAAACCTACAGCTAGCTGAACACTGTGAGTATTAATAGGAGCTGTAAGAAAGAGAAGGAAGAAATTAATACTTACCACCTGCACATTACCAATAGAAAAATGAGTTCCCTGTGGCTGGAGAAGTATTCACAAATGCTAAATTCTTACCATATGCACTGTAATGCAATCATTTCCAAACTTTTTTGATCCTGCAACCCAGGAGTAAAAAAAAATTTTGAGCATGAACCCCAATATAGGTATGGTTATTTATTTGTAAATTACACACATGTACGAGTGAAGTTTGGATGTTTTCTTCTGGCACACCAATGGATCATTTCACACACATCCCTTTGGAGACCACTGCTGTCATGAGCAGAAGAACAAATGCCAGCAAAACAAGTGTCTGCCCCAGACATTTGCTGCAAATATCCACATCAAAATCTTGGGGGCTCTGAGCTGGCTACTACAGCCAAGCTTTTCCTAAAAGAAATGAAAAGCCAGTCTTACCAGAGGCGGTGGTGGAGGGGGGCCTCCAGAAGGCGGTGGCAGAGGAGGCCCTCCAGAAGGTGGTAGAGGTGGCGGTGGAGGAGGTGGCGGCGGCGGCACAGGCATCCGGTCAGATTTCTGGCTTCACGCAGGTATGAAAAATATAGCCAAAGTCTATGTCCTTGAGGAGAAGGAAGGGAGGAGAAAGAAAAGTGGGAAGAATAAAAGAAAAAACAAAGAGGAATGTGTTTATGTACTGCAAGCTGAAGAACAGCCAAATATCAAGCTCTCAGGAGTCTGAAGACTTTTATACTGCTCTGCTTCCAAAACTACAGTACGAACAGCCTCATTACAGTTATCTGATGATAACATTCATCTAAAGAGCAAGCTCATAGATCTGGACAAGCGCCATGAGTACCAAATGCATAGATACCAGCCCGTCCAGCTTTAACTAGTATGTCTAGCCTTAATCTAGTCTATGGCCCTGAAACGCAATTCTGGAGAGAACAAATCACAGCCGACCACTTGGAGACACTCCTGCTGAGACAAAAACTGTTGACTTTAAGCCAAAGGTTTTCTGCTCTAAGGACAGAGTAAGGAACTTTGTAAGATTCAGTGGACTTGCTCAATGTTTAAAGAAAGAAAAAAAAGAGAGACACCCTCTCCCCCTTCTCCTCCCCTTCATGATTGAATAATAAATAAAGAAATAACTCTATAAATTCAAGCTTCCATTACCAAATGATGTAAGGACCAGACATTCCAAATATTAAAATCATCTGTGTTTTTCTTGCCATTTTTAGATCTTAATTTTTCACAATTCTTTAGTAATACACTGTCAAAATAGACATATATCTTCAGAAAAAGCTTTTTTTTTCTTTTAAATCTCTTGCAGAATGACAGTGCATCACTCACTGATTTTCAGCTCTAACCCAGCCCTTGGCATGACTGCATCCCCTCTCAGTCTGTAAAGTTAACAAGCAGCTCCTGTATTTCATCAGTAAAGTTACAAGTGAAGGTACTAGGCAGTGCCAAAGAGAGTCCTCTGAAAGCCAGTCTTGGTAACCTCTTTTGCTAGTGACTCTTGCAGAAATGCTTCAAACATAGCTTTACATCTAGTTTTGTGTCATTACTATCTTCTGAGACTTCACAATGTCACGTGAAATTATGTCAAAAGCCCTACAATAATGCAAAATATGACATCTGCTATATTTTTCCTTTCTGCAAGGCTTTATCTTACATTGATTTGACATATTTCCTCTTTATATATCTCTGTAGATGATAATTAATTTTCCTCTCTCCTCCAAGGATTTAAAACCATTTTTCTCGTTTTGATGTTTTACTAGAAATTGATGTTAAGTTGAAAGGACCACAATTCCCAGGCCCTATTCCCCTTGTTTCTCCATTCACTTTTAAAAGCAGGCACTCTGTGCTTTTCCAGAGTCACCTGTGTAAGCAGGAGGCATCAATGGTAAACCTGGAAAAGTTAAGGAGAGCAGCTAACACAGAAACGAGGCACATTACAGTCTTTAGGGGAATGCCTGGCTGGCTTGCTAGAGGGATAGTTTAGAAGAGGCAAGGAAGTTAAAATGTACGTGCAGCCTTGTTCACTTCCTACCTTGTGTACATGAACAATATCCAGATAATATCTGACTCTTTTCCTTCTGCCGTATCTTGTAAAATACTTTATGGGAGATCAGTCAAAAATTAAACATGCAGAGCCTCTGAAACACCACTTGCTCCATTGAAAGATTGCTGTGCAAGGGTCTAGCATATCAAAGCACCCCAATCTGCAACAGAATTTGTTGCAATCACTTTAATAATTGCTTAATGAAACTTTCCAAGAAAGCTGGCATCACAGCATCTCCACCATTCCACACTCACTGTTGCCCTGTTCAAAAACCCATTAACAGAAGATATCTCTTTTCCTCAATTAAGCCATTCAAAAACATGGACATAAGGAGAACGAGTCTTCCCAGCTAATAGTATGTTTCGGGTTAGTATCTTCCTACCCTGCAATACAGACCTTTTGTCTTCATTAAGGATTCAGAATGGGAAATATGCTCTTAGTCAAATTAGAAAAAAAATACAACCCACGCTTCTGTGGCACACCACATGCATGGCAGCAGGAGGTAAAGCACACTGGAGGCAAGCAGCAGTGGGAGAAAGGAAATGGGAATAGACTCTTGGTATTTAGAAGTCACAATCTGAAATACCATCAAATGACTTTTCTAGCTGCCTCTCCACCAGTCCCTGCCCCAGCACCCATTCCTCCAAACAACGCAGCCCAAGTTCCAGGACTAGAAACTGTGTGACCGTCTACAACCCAAAATTCAGCGCAGATGAATTGTTCACAATATATCCCACTCCCATATCCTGAATTCTCCTGCATTTCAGGGGACTGTAAAACACAGCCCTTGAATTAAATACTGGAGACATCACATAGATTTCCTCCCAGGCTGTTTCAAGTCCTCTACAAATGAACCATCTTTCGAAAATTCTCCATATGTGCCTTCTTTTGCCTCTTACCACAAATTCAGAGGTTCAATGCCCTGACCTTTGGCTTGCTTTTGTGCACACAGACAAATTCATGCTTTTTATACCAGTCCTATTAAAGGGTAATGCCCACACAATGAAGAACCATTTTCTGCACAAGGGCTCTATTTGTTCAAGTGGGCTTTGAAAGGAGCACTGCCATTCTCAGAAGTAGACACTGTATGTCAATAAAGGCAGGCATCTTCAAGCTAACTTACAGTATAAAACAACTGGCTCTTAGGATTCAGTCATAACTGCACGATCTACACTTTTTAATAGGTAGGATTGGCTATGAGAACCTTTTTTGTATTACTGCATCTATCAAGTGGTTTGAGTATTGAAAAAAAATTACAGAGAAGGCTGCAACACTTTCAGTGTATGAACACATGTAACTTGGAGGCCTCTGCTTCTTGGTTAAAGGCTGTATTTCATTTGCCTCTCCTCTCATTACGCCAGCAATTTCACACAATAACTTCAGAACAAGTTTAGGTTACGGATTTGCACGTTATAAGCTAAATAAATTCTGAATTAATACCAAAAGAGCAGTACCATTTTTATCAGTTCTAGTGTCTGGTAAGAGCCAGACAAGAGGAAAATGCCACAAAGGGTCCTTAATGCCATGTGCTATTTCTCCACTCCTCTAAATATACATATTTGTAATTGGAAGAAGAGAGTCTGAACTGTCCCTGAGGGACAGAAATAAAAATACACTGGAAGAGAGAAGCCTATGTGTTTAGCTTCAGTTTTCTAAGGCAAGAAGCAATGCAAATCTTAGCTTGACTTAAACATTATAGAACAGAATCAGACCTGACAATTGCAGAATTTATTGCAAAAAAGGAAGAAAATTCAAAACACTACCTTTTCTAGTCCACCTCCTTACCAAAGCAAGGTTGTACGTTTTTTTTAGTGCTTTCTGAAGTCTAATTTTAGGTGTCCCAAATAATGTGGCTGGTATTATTTCCCTTGGGAAGCTCGTTCACAGTCAAATAACTCTTTTAGTTCAGATTGCCTGACACGCAGCCTAATTTCTCCTTCTCTCAGTTTGATCCCATTTGTGCTCCACTGCAGATGATTCTACCTTGTTCCAAGCAAAATTGTTTCTCCTACTCCTCAGCATCAGCTTTGTGGAATATAAGAATTGTAATTCAGAAATACATTTACAAGGACTTGTTATAGTTACTTTTCACAAGTCAGTGAACGTCTCATCAGTCAGCAAACATTCCCTCTGTACTCTGATCTCAAAACTATCGGTCTTCTTTTGTTCTATAGGAAAGGATGATTCTAAAACCCGTAATTTCAGGTGTCACAGGTTGTTCTTTAAATGTTCACACAGCCCTTGCTTGAATAGCAGCCAGGTTTAAGAACCACAGTGCGGTCCTCAACATAGAACTCACATCCAAATTTCTAAAGGCCCAAATAAAGTCTTCACCCAGACTTTAATTTTGAAGGGTCAGCTAAGACAGAGAAGGTGCAGATCTTTTTTCTTCATGGACTGCTCTCTCAAATCTTGTGCTGGATTTGCCGATGGGCAACTCAAAACCTCTGTCTAAGTTTTTCTGTCGATTTGGTCTCACTTTGCCCAGCTATCAGATTTACATAAGCTTTGATCCAAGCACTTCCCAAAGGTCTCCTCCTGAAGTGTCACTGCCACAGCCACAGTGCTGGGCTCACATTGACAAAAAGTCCAGCTGGGAACACAGAGCCACACTACACAACAGGGGTTTTGGGACTGCAGCTCACACGTCTCCTGCCACACTGACATTCATCAGAATCACCACAGGACTCCCTGCAAAAACTGTTCTAAAATACCTTTACCCGTCATGGAAAGTGACGGCATGGAACAGCTGTACCTTCATTTTAGTACAACATCTGCAAGGGGAAAAGACAGAGGGGAAAAACAAAATCACAATCTAATGCACGAAATTAACTCCTAACTATCAGCATTTTTTAAATGGCTAAAGTCCTTAGGTCTTTAGGTTGTACAGCCATTAGTACAAAACAACACAGTTGGAATTGAAAATGTGAACCTTTTAATCAATTTGGAGAAAGGACTGCAAAATAATTGATTCATTATTAGCTGGATTTGCAAACTCTGCAGTGGTGCACTCCGAGGTAGGTAATACAGCTTTGGGGAAACATGCAGACTTTCTTCCTTCAAAGTGAAGGCTGGGGTAGATATTTCAAAGATGTACAGGAAAGCTTATCCATTGGTCTTATTTTCTTGATTAAAAAATGAAGGTAAAAAGTAGACTACAAACTCTGTTTTCATACATTAACCAGCTTTTATATAATCAAATATGATTTCCTCATTAACTGTACTGTTCTGAGTTATAGCTATTAAGTCCTTGTATTTCAACAGAATATTAAAATAATTTCAAAATTACAAGTGAAAAAACAGCATCAATAAGCATCTGCTCAACTTTCATGACCTGAAAAATAAGACAAATAGCCTGTGTCCCTGTTTGCTCCTGTGAAACGTCACTGAGGAACAGCTAAAATGACTGGTATGATGAGCACTCCATAGATCTTTTAAAGACAGTACAACACCTGATACAGAGAAGAGAACAACCAGAACAACAGATGTGTGTTACACAGATCAATTTTCCCGCTGTCATATCACAGAACAGGAAATTACTTGGAAAAAGCTTCTGTTTGGAATGAAGCTGTTTAGATTGTAATTATAACAGAATCACACCATTTAATTTTTAAGCACTGGATGCTACATTTTTTCTCCTTTTTTAGAATGTGAATGACTTTTTATGTGTAGAGAATAGAAAGAGGAAGAATCGATATCCCTGAATATCCCGTCTCTTTTTTGCCCTGCAAAGATAACCCCACTCATAAAACACTTGACAGTCTCTGCTGTATTTGAGAGCAGTGCAGAAGTGTCAAACTGTTTGAACTTTCTTTTACAGAAATACTCATATACATACCCATCTGACTATATATATATATAAAGATTTTCACATGTATATTCCTACAGCTGACTAAGGACACTCCAGCCTTTCACCATTTCCGTACAGACAGTTCCTGAATTGTACACAACTTGAGAGAAATTTCTGCTCTCAGTCAGCATTTACATTACCGTAACTAAAGGCAATATCACACCTTTTCAGACACGTACAAATCTTGAGGGCTCTTCCTCCATTAAATACCTGATGAAACACCCTTAAGCAGAATTTGTCTACACACGGTCTGTAGGATTTTCTCACAGCACGTAACAGTAACCTGAATTTAAGCCAAGGACCGTAAGTCCATCTCACCTGGGACTATTTCCACCAGGCTGAATGCAGTTAAGGGCTGCATACCCTTTCTGCCTGAAAAAAACCCAGCATGACACTTATTCTTTCAGGAGCCTGATAACACTGCAACAAGCTGTCCAGGGCTGACCCAGCAGAGACTACAGGAATTTGGAGACGCTTTGCTTCCATGCGTGCTGTGGGCAGATCTCTGCTGGGTTCCTTATGGTGCTGAGAGCAGAAATTAAAGTGCTATGCCTTGACAAACTTCTCTTTAGAGGCAAAGCTGTGTGGATGACTTCACATCCCTATACATGGCTACTTCAGGGTGTAGCTTCCTCTCCTCCATAGGGATCTGTCATAGAAGACTGACTGCCGGAAGGGAGCAGAATAAGAATTCATCATACTCTTTTAAATAAGGAGTAAAAGGAATAAGGCACACAAAGAAGAAATATATTGTGCCTACCGTAGTATTAACCTGAAGTTGGAAAGTCCAAAGACAAATGAGGTAAATTAGAAGAAATTAGGACTTGCACAAAGACGTAACTTTGCAAAGGAAACAACTTATGCAAAGGGTTTCCTTGAAATAAATACTGTATCATCCACACAAAGACATGCATGGCCTGATTCACTGCCAGATAAAAAAACAATGGTGAATTTGATATACAGCCATTAGCAAAGTTAATCATTGCCCTAAGCTAAAGAAAGTGCACCTGATAGAAGTTCAAGGTCACTGCCATATTCTGAAGGCAACTGTTTATTATCATACTCCTCAAGAGTTTCAGTGTCCACAGCACTTGAACTCTCTCAGTAGGGGTAATTTGATGTTTCAGGCTAACACTTGCAAGTTTAGCAGCCTCTGCCAAGAAGTAAATTATATGTTTTCATGTAATTATTAATGATGTATTTCTTTATAGTTATTAATATATTAATTCACGATCATTTGTGTAATACAGAGTTTAAGAAGTATAGCTGTACACAGAATGGTTTCCATTAAAAAAACCTAATGCTTTTTTTAACCAATTCCCTTAACAGAATAAAGTTCTGCTTACCAATTAAGGAGCTAGCATCAAGTGGAAAATGCAAACAAGGCAGTATTCAGCATCTTTCTTTTCTGTATTTGCTGTGGACAGCTCAAAAACTGTTTTTGAATGCCAGTCAAGTGAAAAGAATTTGGAAACATGGGTATCAGAAGACTACAGGACTTTAAATATCCATGTCTGAAATAATTCTAAAATTTTAACTTTCAGCCACATGAGGTTTTAACAGAGATCCTATTTTCACATCTTTTCATCTTGGAAAAGAAAATTATAGAAACCTGCATGCATGCCGTGTCAGGATGATAACCTACCAGCTTAAGAAACAATCTAACACTGGCAATGCAAGGAAAATGAATCCTGCAATTCAACACAAGCCATTCTTCCCTTCAGTAAACTGTGAGTGTCAGGCCCCAGCACAGGCTGCATTCACTGTATGTGATAAGGAGAATTGTCTTTCATGGGGGATGTAAAATGTAATGATCTGGTCTCCTGCAGGAATAAGTTGCCAGGGAAATCCTCACCTCAAAGAAAAAAACAGGAAGCTTTTATCCTGTTTTTTGGTGAAGTTATGATTACTTAATTTCCCTTTAAAATCAATGACCAGTTGTAAAAATGTTAGTGCTAATGGCCTAACAAAGTA
This sequence comes from Grallaria varia, assembly GCA_013396735.1. Taxonomy (NCBI): domain Eukaryota; kingdom Metazoa; phylum Chordata; class Aves; order Passeriformes; family Formicariidae; genus Grallaria; species Grallaria varia. Next base: position 423,993 of record VWZG01000904.1, read on the forward strand.
AACTATAACTTCTGAACATAGTAATACATTCTCACTTAAAGGCTCTTATCTGTCCGTCCTCTAGAAACCACTCTTCCATTTCAATGACATTGATAGCTTCATCTTACATATTCTTTACACCAGGGTAAGCCTTCAATTCTTAAAAATAAAAGGTACATACACTCCTATTATTAAATAAACCTTGTTACACTACCATAATACTGCTTTTTTTGTATTTTAGCTAATACATTGGTTTGAAAAAATAAAATGCGAAGTGTTCTCACTGTCCCTTAGGTGTCAAAGCTGATCTCAAACTTCCTGTGTGCATAAAGGTGTAAATATGCTTTTTTGTACAGAAAATTGTTAGCTATTTTAAAAGGCAATGCACAAAATGTCAAGTTACAAACTTATATCCATTTACTCAGGACAATGATTGTACTTTGTACAATGAACAACAAATTGCAGTCATTTGCAACTGCAACAACAACAAAAAAATCCCTCACAAAAGATATTTTGATTTGATCTAGTTCTGAATTGCTAATAAAATGAAGTTCTCAGAAAAAAACAATATGAGTTTTATTAAATTGAAGATTCAGGCCTATGACTTACTAAAGGACTTTGGTTGTAGTTCTTCATGACAGTCATTATATTCAGAGAGGAAATTGTGGTTGATATCTACCTTTACACACAGCATAAGCAATGAACACCAAAAATCAAAAAAATACTAAACTAACTCTGCTGCCTAATGAAGAAGGAAAATAATTCCAGGAATTAATGTTAATAGAGGGTTTTTTGCATGTGTCCCTCACAGACACAAAGGACCCAAGTGGTTTTCTACAATTTTCCTTCTTTGAACATGTAGATGAGCACTCACTCCCAAGGATACTTCCAGTGTTACTATCAGACCAAGCAGGGTAAAGATGAGGACTCACTCATTTCTACCAATTCTGGTGTCAAGTTTTATGCTGCTTTTGGACTCCAGCTTTCACTTTGATCACTCTGGGCCTGGCCCTTTGTCTTCATTTCACTGTGAATATTTCTACCCTTTTCTGGTGGTTTACCAGCCTCTCCATTCCTCCTCTCCACTTTGTCTTTGCCCTTTTCAACATTCACCTCACCCGCTGCCTGCTGGTGATGCAAGGCAAGGCAAAAGGAGGCATTTAATTTAAAAGGCAGGGTCATCTGCTCTGGGGAAACACTGCACAGGGTGCAAAAGTACATTGCTCTGCGTGATACTAGAGGTTCAGCACAGGTTGCCAGTACTGAGAAAAAAGAGAAGAAATGCAGACCTAGGCTGGATAAAAGATGGAAGTATTGGAGAAAAACAACCAGATAAAACAGTCTGAGCAGAAGAAAGGAGAAAAGCAACCACAGTACACTCATTCTACAGCTACATCAGGACTTTACAGCTCCTGGTACAGCTTGTTCAGAGCAAGCTCTAGTACCCCCACATGGCACTGCATGACTGGTAAGTCAATGTAAACTCATGATCACTTGATCCAAGAATATTTTGTACAATCCGCTTCCGCATAATTTCCTTGCTACTTAGTAATTGCAAGGCTAAAGAAGGCTTTCGTTCTGCATTAAATGCCCTGTTAGGCCCCACATCCGTCACTCACACAGTACACTACAGAGAGAGCCTCCACCTCCTCTGCCAATTTACTAATTTAGGGACTAATCCATCTCTCAGTATTTTTTTTATGCTAAATTTTCCCTTGTTTTCAGGAGAACTTCTTTAGGGTTTAATTCTGAAAATATTCAAGGAAATACAAGATGCAGCAACAGAAGTAACATTGCTAACACGTGATAAACTGTTCACACTCACACAACTGACCAATCAAAGCAATTTTCTGTCCAAATCCCAGGCAGAATATGACAGATATTTTTGCAGCAATTCATGCATCCCCAAGAGGAGCAAACCTTCCCTCTGAAAATAAGTTGCTAAAATCCCAGTCTGCTTTCTTAATCTGCAAGCCTGGCTTGCCTTTTACGCACCTCAATTTTCTTTATGGGTCCACTCAACTAACACAGCAGATCTATAGTTTTTAAATAGATGTAGTGTTATTTCTTTTCTTCTCTAGCATATAAAAAAAGCATAACTGACTTGGACAAAAGCCCAAAACCTGTCAGGGCTATTTTGTATACAGTCAGTAGCACTGGTGCGTATACATTTTTCCCTGCACAAAATGATGACAATTAGGAAAGTAATAACATCTTACCTTTCAAACAAGATGACACAAAGGGGAAAAAAAGACCCCAAGACCTCCCTTGTGATCCAGTACCATATTCTGCTCTCTCCTTTTTTCCCTTTTTTGTTACTTATAATGAAGAGAAGAAAACATTATATAGTAGCTAGAAAAAGTTAAATGGTACAGCAGTCATTTACAGACCTGCGTACAGCTTGTGAAAGGGACCAACACAAACAGGTTACTATCTCTAAACTTATTAATTCACTTTGTTCATTTTAACCCTCTCTGATGAATCAAGCAAGAGCACTGCAATTTCTAGCCAGCACCTCCATTTATCAAGGCAGACATTGCAGTTGCCCACAGTAGAAATGAAGGGTATAGCATATCCATTACATAGAAGCTGCAGAGCACACACACTTTGTTTAGTTTCCTTAGACACTTGTAATAACAGGGTCAAGACTGAGGAAGCGCTTTCATGCTGAATTTTCTGTTCTTCTGTTTAGTGAATTTAATCTTGTAGGACCTTTGGCCCAGTTTTCACTTTATCACTCATCCTGTGTCTATGGTATAGCTGTTATGTTGCTCTCCTCTGCTTGGGCTGGCTACAAAATGACACCATTCACATCACAGAAGGTTTTTTATCTATTTGTAACAGCAATGCAAGATGACACAGAGTCAATGCAAACAATCAGGCTCTCCATGTGTGATCTTACTTGAGAGAGAGAGTAGTGAAATCCATTTCAGCTGTTGTCTCAAAGACCATGGCACGAAAACATGCTTTTTGCATCTTGTGAAAATCCTTTAGCTGTTTCACAGAGTTTCACAGCAATCAAAAGGCAGTTTTACAGCCATCATGTATATAATACTGAATGAGTCCACTTGACAATACTCAGAAATCAGATCAAGGTGGGCAGATTAAAAAAAAATTTAAAAAATTGTCTAAAAATACAGTCTCTTCAATCTGGAATCCCCAAGGACATTTTTTTCTGTTTGCACTGTTTATGCCTCTGTTCACCCTTAGTACAAAGCCACTAGACAACCCTGATGCACAATAACCACAGATGAAAAAGAAACAGTGAAGTACCATTAAGGTTTTGCTGCTATAAGGCAGTTTTCAGAAAGCTTCACTCTGATTTCAAAGACAGTAACTACTTTGTGTAAGAAGACAAACTAACTGAGGAAGAGCTTTAACAACAGTGGTAAAGGCATTGCAGAAAGCTGCGCCTCAAAACTGACAGCAGCCACTAATAACTCAGTGGAATGTGAGTACCAAAGACTTCCAGATAAAAGACTTCATTGGATATTATACTTGATTATTTAGATACTAATTTTACATATACTCTGAAGAAGATTGGAATCTTTATTCTGACACAGCAGAGCCTAATATCACTTTCCCAGAGCTCCAACTTTTCATGTGTGATCTCATTTATGAGACCTTAAATGAACTGCATAGAATGTCCACACAATAATGCAGCAGATGCTCACACACATCCAGGATCAGTAACTTATGGAAATCAGGGGTAAGGGAGCTAACTGAGCTGGTCTGGTCTCACCTACTTTTGATGACTGAGTAGAACTTGTCCCAGTCACTGAGCACAGAGAAGAAAAGCTTCCACAAAAGCAGACACTACCAAAAAATCAAGTAATTATAACAGATGAGTTATGACTAACAAACATACCAAGAGATTTGACATCAATCTTTTCACTGCTTTGCTTATTTTTGGAGCAAAACTATTTTAAATATTAATATTAAATTATTTAATACTTCAAATCAGTTCATATTTATTTTAGATATAATAGAAAATAGTAAATCATGTTATCCTTCTTTGAAGCTCCTAACACCTACCTCTTAAAAAATGCAAATATTTTTCTATTTGTTATGACTAAGACAAGGCTTTCCTTTCAAGGTCTTCTTTTTAGAGGACAATGAGTTTCCCAAAATACTGACCTCATCAAGCAACAAAATTACTACGTATAAAGAGCTTCTATTAGGGGCTGATTATGTTCTGTTAAGACATCCAACAAACACTGATGACTTTTATCTAGTCGTTGCTGAAATGTGACACAGTTGTTTTTTAACAGTAAATCAAAACATAGCAACCTAAATAATTTCTGCTTAAACAGGTTTAGTAGTCATTATGTACAGAGTTCAAGGGATTGTACATCCCTTACTGCAGTAACAAACTGAGATGTTACAGTATCTTTATTATATTTCCTCTTGGAGATGTCGATAGGGCGAGAGGAAAAAAAAGACAAAGTTGCTCTGTATTATACTACATTATTTGATAAATACAGTCCTATGTTGCTCTTTCCAGTGCAGTGCAATCACAGCATCTGAATTTCAAGTGCATCTCAATCATTTTCAGGATTAGATGCAAACCAGCAACAACTTGAGCACTGCAGCTAATGAATTAAGCATTGCATCTACCTTAAGCAACTAAAGTCTGTATGCAAAGCTGATCAAACTATTTATACAGCCCTGTCTTTAGAGAGTATCTATCCTTGATTCAAAAAAGAAAACAAATTTCTTCCTTATACTGCAACCTAGTACAGGTGCCTCCATCTTTGTGTAATTTGTATGCTACTTTGCCAACTGGAGACTCAATATTAACAGGATGTTGCAAATAAATAATGCTTAAAAATGTTTAGTAATGGTGTCACTATAAGATTAAGAGCAGCTGCATGCTGGCTGCTAAGCCCAGTTCCCTAACCTCTTCAACAGGAAAAGCATCAACTCCTACAGAATTCTTTCTGTTTTTGAGTCTAACCCTGGTTTTGTCACCGTCATCTGCAGCAAAACAGCCAAAGCCTTCAATCAATTTAACAAAACACACTTACACAATCCGCTTTAAGAGTCCCACACTGAGCTTCTCATATGCTATCTTGCCCATGGAAGCCGGTACCTGACGGCAAAGCAGGCTCAATCTTTGCACTGCACGCTCGGCAATGTCCCGTACGAGCCGTGGGTGGCGGCAGCGGCTGCACCGCCGGCACATTCCAGCCGGGACACTGTTTTGGGTCACAGGTTCACGCAGTGAGCGGGAACCATCCCCACGCACACACACCTAACAAGTGTCCCAGCTCCGACTGCCAGCAAGGAATAAAGTTGTATTCATTTCCGTGATCATCTGCCCTGTGGCTTGTCTTTCAGTACAAAGCACACGAACTGAAGACGTTGACAAAGATACAAACACACGTTATTAAATAAACAAGAACTAGTGCTGGATATACAGAGGGAGAAATGAAAACTGACTGTATCAGGAAGCAGTTCAACGATTTGATTCATGCAGCATGCACAATAACAGATATCACGATTATTGCAATTTCAGCAATATGTCACTGTCTGAATCAGCAGGAGCACTTGCAGACTTTAGCCCATAAATTCAGACTGTCCAAACCCCGTTCTGTTAAAATCATCAAACTTTCGCTCATATAGAAATGTCTTATCTCCTAAATAAGACTTATTTTTCTACCTTTCAGAAATCTTGCTTAGTAATGTTCCACTTCCAGAACCAAAGAAAACAAAGGCACGCTGATCTAATGTGTCCTTCCTATTCTGAAACTCCAGAACTTAAGCGATACAAACCCCCCCTTCCTCCACACCCCAGAGAAGGGACTGTCACAAAACCCACCGCTGCTGCGCCTTGGCAAACTCCGAGCACACCCGAAGAGTAATAACACCACCTCCTACCGCTACCCTTGAGCGACACACTCCCTGCCGCTCTGCATTAGCGCCAACACGCTCATGCAGAAGTGACGAGATTTTAGGCGCAATTTTATCCATGTTAATTATTATTAAACATTTAAGAGCTTCTTTCCAACACTTCTCCAGCATCCCCCTTCCAGTATGTACATAAGTATTTAACACATGGTAGCTTTTACAAACGCTCAGCCCCGCTTTCTCAGGCGACCTATTCCAGCACATCTACTGCAAGACCGAAAACCAGGGAAAAAGTTCTCCCCATCCACCGCCGCCTGAAAACAACCCGTTTCCCTCCGCTTGACAAAGCAGAAGAGCAGCACCACGCACAGGCTGTGCCTGACCTGCAGCCGCGCTTCCTCCTCCTCCTCCTCCTCCTCC
>VWZG01000904.1:439563-534615 GCA_013396735.1 Grallaria varia
AAAAAAAAAAAAAATCCGTAAGGAAGTGGTTTTCTCTCTGTTCCGGAATAAAATTCTTTTTTCCTAGTTTTTTAAGTTCTGTGTGTTTTTATGGAACTCTGCCAATCTGATCTAGTGTGCATTTCTGCAACCTTAGGGCTCACACACGTGATGGAGGTATGAGAGCTTAAAAAGTTAACTGCACATCAGCTAAGCCATGACAACTGTTCCATGTTCAGGCTTAGCCCACAGCAAATGCAATATAATATGAATTATCTTAAGCCTCTTTCATGATGGACTTATCTTTCCTCTGTACTTTCCTGGGAGGCTGCTGGGTGTCATTATTCCATCTGCACTGATTTGTCTGTTTGGGCTCTCTATCCCCCTATCCTGTAAGTAATTAAATCACCTCCTGCTATACATTTAACCTTGAAAATCTTTCCTTTTTTTACTTCACTTTAACTGGCTGTTGCTACAGATACCTTATCATACTTTGCTCTTACGTGAAAGCTGCACTAAACATTACAGGTTTGTTAGAGGAAGGTTTTCAGTACAAAGGAGAGAAAGAACAAGAGTGAATGCAAACAAGTCTGTACACAAAGGCAGAGAATCCCTTTCTAAAGAAATGGTTGCTGTATAACAGACTGTCATCTTACCTGACCACTGATGCACAGGACTACAAAGGTGTGATCAAAAGTGATGGATGAAGAGGGAAGTATGATTGGTTCACTCAAGAGCATGAGGCAGCCTGGCAGATGCAGGGCTGGGGTCTGCACCTGCTGCTTGGGGGTGACCTTCGTGCAATCCTTCTTTGGTTATGGGGCAACTCTGACAGGCACTGCCAGGGCTGCAGGCCACTTGTCAGGTGCATTTGTATTGCAAATGCTAGAGATGCAGACTGCAGTGAGCCAGAGGTTAATGCAATGCAACAAGGGCCTGGAAAACTGCAAGTCTAATTATTACATTTATGCAACTGAAGTAAAGAGGAGACTGTGACTGCTAAAGGCTCAGATACCAGACAAATGGCCAGAATGTCTGTAGCTCATCCAGGGACTAAGAATGGTCTACAAATGATACCTGTGGTATTGTGTCTGCAGACTGGGACGAGCCCAGCTACAGCATTAAAAGAAACAGTCTGACTTGAGCATGCATCATTGCTGAGGCTTGGAGGTTGTGTACCGCCCTGGGGGTGGGTAAGTATGTAACTATTTATGAAGGGAATGATAAAAGGCAATACTGAGCAATATGCTACAAGATATAAGAAACTAAATAAATGGGTACAAAAGGCAGTTGCAGCTTGAGGGTTATGGGATTCCAGGAACTGGACAACTGACCACTACTTGGTTGACAGTAAACCATTGCTGTTTGTTCTCCTGTCTTAATAAAGTAAGGCCAGTCATACGTCTGGTGTCAGCTGGAGTTCTGTGGCTGAGCAAGGCTGTGAGTGAATTAGGTTCCTGGGAAAAACAGGATTTGAAATCAATTTAGGAGCAGGCAATTGTGGCTTTACAGCTGCACTCTTGGGAGCCAGGAGCTGGAATGAGGTGTTCTTGGGGGAGCAGCCATTGCAGCTGGACCTGTGGGAAGAATTCGGTTGAGAATGTTCTGTTCTTGTGTCATGAAACATAAAAGGACTTAAACAAATTAACAGAACTGGTTTTGAACAAGTTTTGTCTTATCCACATTGGCAGCCTTTGGGACTTTGGCTTACTCTGCTAACACAAAGAAGTGGAACTAAAGCAATCCTGACATTCAAAGCTCACTAGTGGCCAAGCTCAACCTTCTTTCAAAAAATGAGCAAAATACAGACTAAATATGGATCAAAGTTTTGCATCTCAGGGTCTTCCCTGCAGCTAATAACTCCAGGAACAGTCTTTCCTTATCAATTATGTAATGAAATGCAGCAGATATTTAGTAGCCACCTCCAAAATGGAGAATGAGGCCACCTGTCAATGGCTAGTGGAACTGGGTGCAGCAAAACCATCCTGCCAAGTCACGAGGAGGTTGCCACATATTCAGAAGAGATGACGGCAATCATGGGACATCTACAATTTTTGCCCTGAATGCCTGCAGTCAGGTGATTACTTTCTCTAAGTGTTTTTATGCCTTTCACAGATTGTTCATTGCAGTGTTAGGTCTGTGAAGAGAAAACAGTTGGTCTACTTCACCATTTCATCACTTTAACATTAATGAGATTGTAGAAACACTGTAATCAAGGGAGTTGCACAGATTAAATGGAAACAACCAAACATTGCCTTAGATCCCTATAGTCTGAGACAGTTGCCAAAATTGTGACTATTTTCATCATACTTTCCTACACAGAGAATTAAAATCTATGTTAAACATGAATATGAATATGTAAAAAGAAAAAGAGTTTAGCGTGACATAAGCAGAAATGTCATTGCTGTAGCAAGATACACACACACCCAGATGCAGGAGGATGCTGGTAAAGAAAGCTGATCCTTGTTTTCTACTTTGGTCTCTCAGTGTGGCTTAATCTGACAAAAGGATTAATAAACTTGTCACATCACCGAGGTTGCAAGTCACAAACTGACACCACTGCTATTGCAATAACTGTAGGACTGAATAAAGGCACAGAGTCTAAGAGACCATTTTGTTAGTGGTGTTCATAGCTATATATTCATTAATCCAGTAGAAGTTTAAACATGCCAGTTCATTGTTCAGCCCCCTGGGCAAATTTCATCTGCTTGAGGTAGCCAGACTCAGGTGAACTGAAGTGCACACCCCTTGTGGTATGTGGTTCAGGTCCCATCTGTGCTGATTCACAGAGGTGTGTAACAGCTCACAGCTATGATGCCAGTACCTCTTCAGCTCAAACTCTAGCACTGCACAGATCCTTGAGGTTTGTTTCCCCCAAGGCCCATGGCTCATTCCTTAACCTATCTGTCAAGGCAGCAGCCTGCACACAAGCTTCCATTGCAAAAAAGAAATTGCATGTGAGACCTTGATATGATTGAGAAGATGGCCTAGTAAATGTGATTAGACAACACCACATCCTAGGCAGCCAGCATCAGCACCTCTTCATGTATAATTTGTCCATTGGGGCATTGACTTTGAATGGTGCCTGCACCAAGCAAAGTTTTATACTAATCAAGTAATTGAAATTGTGTGATCTCTTTGTATACATAATTATTACAAAGTGCATAAAGCAGGCAGTTTAATCCAGCAACAGCTACATACGTAGAGGACAGACAGTATGCTGATACTGAGGTGCTTTGCATCTTTGTTCCCAACTGTTGCCCAGTTAACCTCTAGCTTTTGTACTGTTTAAGCTATATCAGCCTAAAACCAAATACAATTAACATGCTAACCGTCATCCTGCCAAAACAAGGCTGACCTAGTCCCTTGAATTTAGAATTTATTCCTAACCGGTATTCATTTGCACCAAGGCCACTGTCATAATCCAATATAATCCGCACAGGTTTGCATGCAACTGATGGTGCCTTCCTTTCCTCCACTCTTTAGGACTGCATGCTGCCCACTACACAACAAATTTCAGCTGCGCCCTGTTCCTTGAAGCAACAGGAAGCAGGAAAATATAGGTCTGGCATTCCTCCCAGGTTTTAAACAAACACATACCTAGCTACATGGTTTTGTGAACATATTCCACCTGTGAATATCATTTGTGTAACTGCATGCATGATAAAGCATTGAGTATTTTAGTTTGTCACAGTATTTCCAGGACATGAACTGTACGTGCTGTAACAGTGTGACTGTGACACTGGTACTGGCTGCATCCTACGCAGTCTCCTCTGATACCCATGGGGTGATGAGCTGGAGCTTGCTTTCAGGTTTGACTTTCAATGTCAGAAGTTGGACTTGAGCATGTAATTGGTCTTGAAAAATAAAGTTATTGTATAAAGCATCAATCTTTATGTAAAATTTCCTTTGGGTCTTCTTCTGAGAGACACTTGGCTCTTGCTGCTCAGCAGGGAACCTGTTAGTGTCAGCGGTTTGGAGAATGGTCTTTGACGGAACACAAGACAAGGTCCCCAAGGCAAGGTTGTCTGTGTTGGATCACTGGCTCAAAACAGTATAATAGAGTTGCAAGAAGCTCTTTATTCCAGAAAACAAGTGAAAAGTTGTCTTGTGTATGTGTGTGTTTTTTTTGTCTTTGGAGCTGGTTGCATTAGGTGATGTATGTGGTTGGTCACAACACAATGAATTACCAACATGAATATTTCATGATGATAAGGTTCATGGATCACTGGAGACATAGAAGACTTTCTTTGCTTAACTGCCAAGAAGAAGTTGCTCTTTAGCATTTTTTTTAAACTTAAATAAATTGCGTGAAACAAGAGACTTGTCCCCCTGCTTGTGAGTGCCATTTAAAAAAAATGGAATATAGAGGAAAAGATTAATGATTACGTAAGCACTGAATTTCACAAAGGGGAGGATGCCAAATGCCTTTGCTTTTGTTATGTGAAAGAACAGAAATTCTAGATGAAATGACTTCTCATGGTATCCAGGAACATCAGAGGGGCCATGGGCCAGGAGTTGGCCACCTCTAATGGTAGATTCTGTAGCTGCACCTAAGCACAGATTTCCTAAAGACCATGTTTTCCTTCTGCATAGTTGGCTTTTATAAATGGTAAATAATGTAGGACCAAAGAAGGCCTCGTGATTGCAGAGCCCTCCAATAATACTGTGGAACACAGAATGAAGGTGGTGTGAAAATACTATCTAAAGATGATTTTGCTTTATAGAAAATGTTAGTTGTGATCCCAAGAATTAAGAAAATCTAAAAGTGACACAAAAACGTGTTGCTTCTCTAGAAGAATCAATGATGGTAATTTTGTGTGTTTTTCTGACTTCTGTCATAGAACACAGAAAATACTTTTGAAATGGAAAGGAAATAAGAATAGATAAAGTAATTGCAAAGTCCTACTTAGTGGACCAAGCACATTGATCAGTACATAGATGTAGCCCATGAAGTTCCTGTTCTCCCTTGTTTTGTCACTTTCAATTCAACAGTTTCCTTTTGTGAATCAAGAACTTCACTTTTAAGCAGTACTTTTTGGTTAACTTAGTGTGGTGAATGGAAGCAGAGCTAGTGCCTAGATGACTTCTGAATGCCTCCAAGAGTGGCAACTCCACAACTTCTCCTGGCAACCTGTGCCGGTGCAGGTCATCCTCACAGTAATGGCTGGACTAGATGATCTTCAAAGGTCCCTTCCAACCCAAACCATTCTATGATACTATGAATAGTGTTTTCTGTTGTTCAGACAGAGCCTCCTGTGTTTCAGTTTATGCCTATTGTCATGTCACTGAACACCACTGCAAAGAGATCTGTCTTCTGTATACTCTTCATCCAGATATTTGTACACATTGATGAGAAACGCCCACCAAGCCTTCTCTTCTCCTGGCTGAACAGTCCCAGCTCTCTCAGCCTTTCCTCATGTGCTCCAGCCTAGGATACAGTTGGACTCCTGCTACAAGGGCACACTGTGGATTCGATAGCCAGCTTGTTGTTCGAGACCCCCTATGAGTAACCCTGTTTCCACTGCAATCATACAGTTTACAAGCAACATTTATTAATCCAGAAAAACTGTGACTAAATAATAGCATGCTAATTTTTAAGAGACTTAACTACTTGAAACCCACACAGCTAAAAAAGTAGATGTATTAATGCATTAATTTCTAGTGAGTTTTCTGAATGATTACATGTCAGAGTTGTGCAATTCAGGTGGTTCTTTTCTTCATAACAACCAATGTCAGTGGTTCAAATAAAGTTACATGCTTAGAGCTGTTTCTGTTACAGCAGGGCATGGTAGTGAAAGCTATGTCATCTACATTTCAGATGGTTTACCTCCTTGATTAATTCACCCTAAAATAAGAACTTCATTTGATTGCATGATCCTTAATATTTGCTTCACATGTGTTATTGTGGCAATATTTTGATCTGCACTGTCATTTCTAAGTAATGCCATACACCTGCTGCCTACAGGAGTATTAATTCCCTTTTACCACTTGGTGGCGATATATTAAAAATTATTGAAGATCAAAGTACCTTGCCCGTTCTTTTAATTTCAGTATTAGTAAAGGAAAACTCAGAGATAAGACTTTAATACCTCAGAATAGCAGTCATAAACTCTATCTAAAGGAAACAATACCCTAAAATATGCTTTCTAGGCATGAAACGTTGAAAACAATACCATCATTTTATAATGTCACCTGTGCCAAAGTATTCAAGTGCTGCAGAGTTTATTATGACTTATCAGAAACAAAGGGCTTTATACAGATGTAGAAAGAGACGTAACTCACAGCTTTGAAGAAACATCTTAGGAGTAAATCCTCTCTCACTGGCCTGTATTTCAAAGTGAATTGTGGTTGCTTTTTGGTCATTGTTTGTGGTTTTGTTGTTCCTGACACATTTACACATAAGCAAACCTTTTCTGCTTGCACCCTGAAGGGACTTTGTCATGTCAGCGAGTCCCAAATGTATACTTATTTAGTATAAGAATTAATAAAGTTTTAGACACACAAAGCTCTCTAGGAGTGCAATGTTTTACTAGCTAATCTACCTTTTAATTTGTCTTTTATAGAATTTTGCAAATGTTATAATCCTGATAGTGAATGATGATTCTCTTGCAAAACAGCACTGCTTCCTAAATTCAAAGCCCTCCTGGTTTTTACCGTACTTTCAGTACATGTTATGCTGCTGTGCTTGTTCTCTATTATTCTTCTCTACATTCAACAGTCAGAGTTGAGTAGCTGCTTAAAATACATATCTCCTCATTCTTTGATTATTGTCCAGATTAGGAAGCCACCAGGAAGGCTTCTTCAATGAAGACCTACCAACTGCAGTTCTGCAGATACATGAATTCCTTTGTCCTGCCCTCAGATACGGAGGAGACAATGTGAGCCACAGGACAAAGGAAAACAGGGAAACATTTTTTGAGGCTAGAAATTAGCCTTTTAAATATACTGAGGGTATATATTGTCCACAGACAGTATTTCAAAATGGGTTTATCACATAGCCTTAGAATGCCATATTCTCCATAGAACCCCTGCTGCATGCTCCAATTTCTTTTAACTAGTTAAGCTAGCAACTTTTCCAAATAAGAATTAGGTATAGGTTAGATACAAAACTAGCAGCCAGTCTTGCATCCCTCGACAAGAAATCTTCCAGGTTTGAGATAGTTTACAAAAGTGATACTTCTCGGATGAATGTGTTATTTTGCTGCACCTGTCTGACAAGATACTTGTAGTTTAAGGATAATTCTGATTAATGTTGAGATATGATTGAAGAAGTCTTTTATATATAGCTATACTTCTGTTAGTTTTTAACAACTGTTTAAAAACTCCAGTGATAACGAGCTGCATAGCACTGCAGTCCTGCAGCAAAACATTTAGATGTAATATGAATTGACCACTACCTTTCCCCAACTCAATCAGGAGCTACAAGACGTGCTCATTTCCTTTTGACAACAATTAAATACAGAGATACGGCTTACAGGGAATAAAATAAATAAGTTGAGCCTAGACTCTGCCAACTGCAAACAAAAGCACATGAGCAAAGGTTGGCACCACACCCAGCTACCCTTAGCTCTCTTGTTTTCATTTAGTCAGCTTAGTTACAGCTGAACAGCTTGAGATATGCCTTGCAGTCACAGGGCATGCTGGAGAGATCAACAGGACCAAATGGACAAGGGTCTTTGGATCTCCACAATCTTTCATCTGTTGCTTATCCTAATGAGATAAGAAAATCAGTGTCATAAATTTTAGAGTTCCTATGACAGTGCCCAAAGTATGAAACAATAAAAAAGCAGCATCATGAAAAGTGAAGAAAAAGCCCTTAGCATAGATAGGAGGAGTGCAGCTCCTCTGCTGAAGAACTGTTTCCAAATGTTTGAATATATGTAATATTATTAGTAGTCACTCCTGCCACACATCTCACAGACTTACTTCTTCATTGATGATTTTGGATTTCTTCAGAAAACTTAAACTCTCTGGGTGCCATGGAAATGCATAATCACCCTTCTGAGCAATCACTTGGATTGTAGCCAAGACATTCTTGCCATCATTGAGCAAAATGGAAAGGATTGATGACCACAATAAAGCATTCAGCTTACTAATTGCTATTTAATTGCTGCTCAGCATTTCCAATGCACTAACTAGTGACGACAGTGATACATAAACACCTGAAAGCATCAGCGAACTCTTCAGGGTGCAGGGAAAGGCATAGTGTGTCTGAGTGCCTGTGTATGTGTGTCCATGTGCATGTTGGAGGCACTAATAAGAAAAGGCTTCTCTTGCCTACACATAGCCATGTAGCATAGGAGCATCTCCATAAAGGAATAACCACTGAGCCCGGGTGGTTCTTACAGACCTAATGCCCCCAAAGATGTACATACATTCCAATGAACTATGTAAAAATGCCCTTTCCTTCTGCACTCTTCCATCACCATTTCGTGGCACAGTGCCCACCAGTACATGAGCACTGCAAAGACCTTAAGAAGGGCATTCACTCTGTAAGCACATAACACTGGCAGATGTCCCAGTGAGGTCTGGATGAGATTTTGGTTAAGGAAGCACTAAGGACTGTGTAGATTCAAACCCATTTCCTGCCACAAGCTTCCAGTCTGATTTTGGTCAAATCAGTTAGTCTGCAAAATAGGCCATAAAATAATTTCTTTTAGAATCCATTTGGGGAAGATACTTTTTCTCTGAGACATAGATTCATAGTATTGTCTACAAAGAAATGTGGATTTTATTGACATGTCTGTTGACATGCTGGTAACATACAATGAAATAATAATGTAGTTGTGGGAAGTTTTCTTGGTAACTCATAGGTTATCTGGTTTGAGGGATTACTTTGGTTATTGAATCTGACTTCACATATACCATGAATTAGGAGGTTTTCATGAACATTTTTTTTGCTTGAACTAAAGCCTCTTTTCTATAAATAATTCTATTACTAGCTTAAAATTGCTGTGATTTTATATAAAAAAATACATCTTATTTATAATCTGGGTTTGCTGCCATCCTGTCCCAGATCTTGTTATATCTTTGTCTGCTAGATGAAGGAGCCTGAGATCAAAGTTTTGTCATGCTGTGGCTCCTTTGTTAAGCTAAATAGATTGAACTCTACTTGTCTCACACTGAAGTATATTTCCCAGTGCTTTAATCATTCTTGTATGATCTTATATGATCAGTCTTCTCTCTAATCATTCCCAGATAAATGAACTAGATGTTCCTTTAGAAGTGGCTACACTAGTGGAATGATGGAAGCAATATGCCTTTCCCACTCATTCTCACCATTCTCCTGCTCACACATCAAGGTTTATAGCACATATTTTAGTCACTGGAAGCTTGCACAGAGGGCTCACCCTTCATGGTCTGGTTGCCCTATGGTCTCTGTAGGAATTGATTTTTGTTTGTACATACTGTCTGATGTGATCAGAAGACCCCCATTAGTCCCTCTCCATGACACCTCTTCTTCATTTTAAACCCACTATCTCCAATCTTTGTGCCAGATGAAACTTTAGTAATTGTTAAGACTGGGAATTATTTTTTCTTCCATGTCACTGATGAAAAATGTTAAATGACATGAAAATAAGAGCCAATTCATGCGAAATTTTACTGGCGACACAACCATGATAATTTCCCACTAACAGTGAGATTTTGGACCTGTCAAGTAGTGACTATTAAAAATATGCACTTAAAAAAAAATATTATTATTTTGACTCTTAATGTTTTCCCATGAATATTTCTGCACATAACAGTTTTTCTGTACCTTATAGGCTGTACTTTATAATCAAGGTACTTGGGGATCAATATTTTTCTTTCCTTGCAATTTCTCCATCCAGTGTTTAAAACAGAAATCTAAATGCCTTGAAAGAGAGAGGCTACTCCCATCTCCATTGTCCTGTCGAGGGTAGGGAGTAGTGAGGCAGCAGTTTAGCTCAGAATCACAGAATCAATTAGGTTGGAAAACACCCCTAAGATCATCGAGTCCAACCTTTGATGGAACACCACCACCACTGAGTGCCATGTGCAGTCTTTCCTTACCCACCTCCAGGGACAGTGACTCCACCACCTCCCTGGGCAGCCTATCCCAATGTCTAATCACCCTTTTTTCCTAATGTCCAACCTAAATCTCCCGTGGTACAGTTTAGGACTATGTCCTCACGTCTTGTCACTTCTTGCCTGGAGGATGAGGCTGAACCCCATGTGGCTACAACCTCCTTTCAGGTAGTTGTAGAGGGTGATAAGGACAGTGAGCACCAGGACAGTGCCAAAATCCTTCTGTCTAGAAGGAAGCTAAACCAACTCCCTTCTCCCACAAAAAAGTGAGAATTCTGTGAAATCTGTTGACAAGGAAGCCTGTCCTCCTCCAGCTTGTCAGGGGACCCAGCCACATTAGACAAACAGGTAAGCCTCCTGCTGAACCGAATGTGTGGCCAGCAAATGCCAGTTCTTGCTCCATGCTCTAAAACTTCCCAGACAAAGACTTTTGCTGCTATTTAATAATTGGATTTTTATTGCTAATCGCTAATCTAAGTTGGCAGATTTACTGCTCCAAGGCTGTGCTTGCTGCTGACAGATGGGATTGTGAATATTTGCTGTCTCCTCGAATGTGTGCAGTTCCAGGGTGGGCACTGTGTCACCCGCTGTTTAAAAGAAACATCCAGGAACTGCTGCAAGGGGCTGAACTGAAACATTCCCTTGTGTTGACTCATGCCTGTTTTAGGGTTCTCCAGATGCAGACTAAACTATCTAAGCAACACATTTGCTTTGTTGTTTTGGCTCCAGCCCATGCCAGAAAAGCTAAACGTTTGTGGGCACGGTGCAAGAAGTCCTGGGAGGGTAAAGGATACATATTGGTATGAAACTTGGGAGTTCTCCCACACTGGTTTGCTCTGGACCCTGGAAACACCTGTGCTCACCAGTTCTTGCAGAGATTTTATCTCCTGCTTCTTCATCAGAACTAGTCATTCCTTTTGACATGCATTTTGCAGAAGTTATTTATGGCTCCATCGTCTCCAAGGCTAGACTGCTGCAATCCTGAGTCATTGTGGAAAGGGCCGAGTTTTAGCATTTACAACCCCTTACAAATCTTGATGCTGAGAAAGATCATATATCAACCCCCATTAAGAGGCTTCTCTTTATATTGCTCTACCTTCCCATACTACATGCCAGGTATTGTGAAGGTGGTTGTGGTCTTTGCTGGCATCAAAATTATCCTAGGTCCATACAGGAATTGCAATCACTAAGCACGTTTCCCAGAACCAAACAAATGTTTTACACAGGATCAGCTTAGTATATATTTCTTTCCTTGATGGGAATGCTTCTTCTGTGTCCATAAAACAGCCAACAGAGACAGACAGCCATTATTTCTCCCTTTACTACCAACTGCTTGGACGGCTGGAAGGAATTCCGAGAGATCCCTGGCTCCAGCTTCATGCCCCAAGGCAATGCCAGTGATATTTCAGAGAGGCCCTTATCTTAAAGCTTTGTATAGCAAAGGCAGGCCTTCCAAGCTTTGTTTTTTCAAATGTCCAATCTAAGTTCCCTCTTTGTAGCTGAGACCTGTTACTCCTTGTGTTAGCTACCAAGGACACAGGAAGCATATTATTCCTTCTTACAGCAATTTTATAGGTGTTTCAAAACCATAATGTTTCTCCTTTTTCTTTTTCTTTCTAAATTAGAACCCTCTAATTTCTCTTGACTGTCCTCGTATATCACGCTTTCTAGACTTCTTCTCATGCATATTAAATACCTCTCACAAACTTTTTACTTAGCCTCCCTCTTTCTTAATGCCTGAAGGATTCAAACTTGGATGTATGCTCCAGTTGCAATCTCATCAACACAGAACAGACTTGAAGCATTCTTTCCCAGGCCACGCTACCTTGGTGGCTAAAAAATGATTCACAGCGTTTAAGGGATTTTTAAGTATCAGTATGGCGTTCCTGGTCACGGGGGTCAGAACGCAACTTCAGGAAGAAAAGGACTCAGAGGCCTGGACACATGACACAATAATTACTTTTCTACAGTTTTGGTTTTGGTTGTTTGTTTGTTTTGGGTTTGTGCGGGGTTTTGTTTGTTTGTTTTGATGTTGTTTTGTTTCCAAAGAGACTTCTTGCTGTTACTGTAATAAACTGGAGAACAGTACATCAAATACCTTGTCAGTAAAATTATAGTGATCTTATACTCATTAAGGATATAGACTCGTTGGTAAATTACTGTCATTCTTCATTTCATTGAGTTACTTCTGTGATGCAGCTCATCCAGACTGCAGCAATTCTCGCAATTCTCGCTGCCCTAGTTGTTCTGCCTGCCTTTGTATGTTGTCTTTGCACTACTTTCCTGGTAAATTCCATACTACAGCAATGTTGTTCCTAACAGCCATATTCCCAAGGTCCTTAGGGGTGATTTCCCCTTAATGATGACTAACCGCCTCCCTGTCTTTCTTCAGTTCCTTAAAATCAGCAGGCTGCTTCGTCTGAGGCCAGCTGGAACCTAGAAGAGACATTTCAAGAATGGCTGGGGGAATTTCATGGGTTTTTTTTCCCACTGAAAGGCAGCAGAAGTTAGGTGTTTAAAACCTATTGGCATTAAAAAAAAATTGTCAGAATTCTATAAAGCTCAGTTGTGAAGCACTCCTTGGCCTCTGGATTATGTGAAAGGTTTTAAGCATTATTATTAAACAAAGATTTTTAATCCTAAAAGGTGCTGTTTGTAACTCCCTGGAAATACTGTGACTGAGTTCTAAACATTTTGCCTACTTGCATGAGTAGGCACATTTCATTTTACACATTTCATTTTACACATTTCATTTTACAGAGAGCATACAGCAGTCATACCATGAAAGAAAAGGATTTTAAAGAGATAGTTTCACAGTTTGTTCTGTCTCACTCCGAGAGACGCTTTTCTTGTTGCTTTTCTTTATTGAAATGTTCTTCATTTAAAATAGAAAACATTGAAATATATCTTGGTACTTTGTGGGAAATATTCCACAGAAAACACCAAAGCACTTAAACATGAGTTGATCACTAACTAGTGCAAGAAGCAGTGATTCATGGTTTGGGTACTCAACTTTAAAAGTAATTGAAAGGATTTTCAAGAAGGAGCTCAGTTTTTCCTGCAAACAAGAACTGCCAACAGAGAGGCAGGACTTAGCATTTTCATCAATGCCCCCAGCTCTGAGCTTGGCAATAAGTTCCAGGATTGTTTTAACCTGCCTTTTATTTCTCCTGGAAATACCTCATCCATTTACTAGGAAGCTGACCAGGACCAGCCTTACCTCCATGTTCTCCTCCAGCTTTTCCCTTCTTGCCCTTCTTTTGCATTCACTGTTTACACTCACAAGCTGT
Source organism: Grallaria varia (assembly GCA_013396735.1). Taxonomy (NCBI): domain Eukaryota; kingdom Metazoa; phylum Chordata; class Aves; order Passeriformes; family Formicariidae; genus Grallaria; species Grallaria varia. The sequence goes on from VWZG01000904.1 coordinate 452,883, forward strand.
TTCACAGGGGCACAGACTGCTTCCACTGAAAGTTTGGTCATGGAGTTATTTGGTTTGGTTTTGTTTTGTGTTTTTTTGTTTGTTTGTTTGTTTTGTTTTGTTTAAAGTGAAGTGATTCATTGTCTTCAACCCCAAAGTCTGTTTGCTAAAACATTTCCAGCTACTGATCCTCCAGCTGAACCAAAACATCCCTTTCCAGTAGCTCATACCTGTAAAGTGCATGATGTAAAGTGCATCAGCAGACACCAGCTTTGCTCCACCTGAATTGCCAGTTTCCAGCTTCTCCAAAATGCCTTTCTCTCTCCCCTTTCAAAAAGGGAATGTAAGTTGATCAGTGAATAATGGCTTTGCTATTGCAAGTATGTGAACTTAACCTACAGGGAATATGTCAGAGAAGGGAGTGATTTCTAAGCCTGCGCTTAGGATTTCAGAAGGTGGCATTGTTGTGAGTCATGAGTTCATGGGAAATTCAGTTGCAGAAGTGGAGTTTGCCAACAGGAACAGGATTATAGAAAGTGAAGTTCAGTTCAACTCAACCACAGCTAAAAGAAGATGTTTTTTTTTTAATAATTACTGGGCCGTCAGCTTTTCCTTCAGTAAATATTTGGTCTTTCCTTAAATCAAAGCACAACATATAAAAATAATGTGAAAATACAACACAGCAGAGATATGGATATAAAAGAAAACTGTCCTCACAAAATTCACTTTTTTGGGGCCCTTTGCCAGGGGGAATTTTTCAAACCATGTGAATTTTCTTCAGGGAAGTCTTTTAATTCTAAAAAAAGTTACTCTAGTGTCTGTCTACTTCCCAGCCCTTAGCTAACTCATGTTTGTAAAGCACTTTGAGTTCCTCAGCTAATGAATGTTACTACATAAATGGGAAAATGTGGTTGATCTCTGTTAAAGATAAACCACTCTTTAGTCTGGATCTAATCATGAAAGAAAAAATCCTTTTCTCAGCCCTCTCTGACACAAGGTTAGGGTTGATAATTCATTCAGGCTTGCAATATTTGGTAAACTCTTCGTTCTTTCAAGTCATGTTTTATTTTTAGAGATTCATCTAAAACTGTGAACTCTAATGTACCTCAGACCTGCAGTTTAGGCATATCCCAGTTTTTAAGATTGTATATAAGAATTTGTTAAACCAGACCAACTGGTAGCAAGACCTTGATCTCAAAGCAACCATTTGACTTTAACAGAGAAATAACCTTTTAAACTATCATAAGTTCTGGCGCCAAGATTCTGCCATGACCTATGTTATGAAAACAACCTAATCTGTGGCAATATAACAGTACTGAGTTAGTATCAATAGTCTGACAGAGCATAGATAACGAGCACATCATGCTGTTTTATAATAGCTCTCTGCCATAGATTTACAAGTAATGATAGATGGCTTGTATATTGTTTATGAGACTCATAAGACAGTGCGTATCTTCCAGCACTATCTGATGCATAAATTTAATTTTAGTATTTGCCTCTCAAACAGATTTATGGTGCCCAAGTGCAGTCGCACTGGATCTGAGCAAAGGTCTGTCCAGGCCAGTAGCTGGCTTCTGCAGCAGCCAGTAGCAAATGTTCAGGCCAGGAGTGCAAGAAAAAAAGCCAGTGCACAATTACACTTCCTCTGGTGTATTCTCACAGATCTTAACAGTCTAGCTGGCGACTACCTGAGACAGGCATTTAATCCATATATTTGTATTTAAGAGTTCTGATGGCTTTTTTTCATACGCAAATTTATTCATAACACTTTCTTCAACCTACTTATCCTTTTTGTCACCACAACATTCTATGGCGAGGAGTTGCACAGCTTAATTCATTGGCTGTGAAGAATACTTCCTGATTGCTCTAAACCAGCCTTCTCAAGGTTTTGCATAGAGAGAAAATACAGGTGTTCTGCTCACCTTTCTTTGCTGTTTGTGATTTTGTATAGCTGTGTTATGTCTTTTCTCTACTACACTCTTTTCCCCCCAAGCAAATCTGTCTAATCTCATCTTGAACAAAAACCTTTCCAAATCTATGACTGTCTTTTCACTTTTCTATACACCTACTCTACCGTTTTCACTGAAATAAGGACCAGAACTGCCCTTAACAGTCACACTGTGGTCATATCATGAACTTGCAATTTTCAGGTTTGCTGTCTGTTCCTTTTCTGATAAATCTTAACATTTGATTTACCTTTCTGGACTACCAGAGGATACTGAGCTGGCGTTCTTACTGAAATAGCCTACACAATAGTTTCAAGCTCTCTTTACTGAATAGTAATAACTTCTGGAGGGTTTACCATTGTAAGGCTTATTTTCCCTGGACCCATTACTGTACTGACTTTCACTTTTGTCTGTCATTTTGTTTGCCAAGTCTTGAAATTGTAGTTTAAACTCTGACTTTTCTGAATAATTAATAGTCTTGTCGCCTTGCCCTTCCACTGCCTTTTCATTGAGAGATGCTTCCTGCACTTGAACGTTTATTACCCTTTGAATGTTTTTTCTTTTTTCTTTAAAACTATTATTGATTAATGAGAGGACTATTTCTCTTATCCAATTAAATAATTTTTTGCCTAAGTAACAAAGGAATTGTTCCAGTCAGTTCTGATTGCTGTGGACGACATAACTTTTCAAATCCATACCCTTTATATATTTACAGCCTCAGCCTTCACACTCGAGAATTAAAAGAAAATGTCTTTCTTTATATATAACAGCTCTGGATCCTGCAGTCAAATACATATCATTTTACAATACATACGGTGGTTGCTGCATACCCAACTTAAAACTTTGGTTTGGCTGTTTAGTCCTATGGTCCAGTAAAACTCTCCATGTATATACCTGTAATTATTTTTTTCCAAAGCAGCAGGAAATAAAGATGTTTCTGCATATAAAACTTGGACAATAAAAGCAGACAAGACTCAGAACTGTTCTCTTGAGGCTGAGGCCAGCAGGGACTGTTCGTATACTCCACTGTGTATCAGTACAGTAGGAAAGCTTTTCTGTCCGTAGCAACTTTTCTCAACTGGGAAATTAACTGTCCTTTCATCCACCAGCCATGGATCAGAACCAGATTTAGTACTTTACTACTTAAAATGCCAGTATAGGACTCATGAATAGGCATTGAGTCATGCTCATAATGCAAATAACAATAAAACACAGAATGAGTGTCAAGCCTGCCCCCAGTTTGTTAGTGGGCTCTTTTTCTGATTCTATCAAAGCAGACTGCTTGCCCATCAAAGAGCACACAACATGCATAAATATTTACATCCAAACCTGTTTTATAATGGATGTCACTTCTGAAGACATGCTGTCATGCCTTGTTCCTTTCTGGCAGGTTATCCTTCTGAATTTGTAACCAGCATAAAGCCCTGATGTCCTACTCCTCAGCTTCTGGTCTTCCTACTCCTTTAACCTTTCAGGCCTGGCACAATTTACAGTTCAGACCCAACAGCATATATAGCACTTGTGGCAGAAGCACAAAGAATGAACTGTATTCCTCATGCTCTAGGTAGGGGAGAGACTTTTTCCTATAGATTCCTTGTTGGACAGTTTCAGAAGCAGACTGTTGATCGGATACGGGTCTTGTGCAGCATCCCGTGGCTTTCTGTGGAGCTGGCAGTGTTCATGAGTGCAGTGTTGGAGACATCCACTGATCAGCTTTCATAAATCAGCAAAAAGCAGAGCTACTTAGCACGTGCAGATGGGAAATTAAAAAGCCTTACACAGACAATTCAGGGTCAGGGCGAAGGACCTTTCACCTACAGCTTAGCAGCTACACACAGCTGAGCGGAGGACAGCAGCAACCACACCATGTGAATGGAGTTACTAAGGAAGGCGACAGGGAAGAGATTAAAAACTATTCTGGCGCCCATTGAGATTGCTTCAGGCCCAAGACAAAACAATGTTGATACAGTGAACTGCAGAGACGCCTATGTGCTATTTTTTAAAGCTCTCCACTACTTCTGAACCACTGATCCCTTGTAATGCCTTAAGCATCCAAACCTACTTTTGCATGAGTGTTAAGAACATAGATTAACTTCTCCTCCCCAAGGAATCTAATAAAATTATAGGCCTGTTTACTCTTGATTTAGTTATATACGGTACTCTTAAATTTAAGCCAAATTAAGCTAGTCTTACAGTGTGCTATTAGTTGTGGATAGGAGACACCTTTAGAAAACCTGTGAAAGCTGTGTCCTTAGCTGGGTCATCAGTGACAAGAGAAAGGCCAGCAAACACAAAAATTAACATTTATGCTCCTATTCTAAATGAATAAAGCTTTAGGATATTTATGTTTGACATAATTAAAAGCCTGATTAAAACCTTTTGGAATCTCATGGTTGTGTTTTCTCTTGAAGTGCCAATCTGCAATTTCAGCCTGCCTCTTGGGACCTCAGAGGTCAAAGTGAATGGTAAGACTGACGCATCAGAGCAAAAGGTTTAAGTGTTATGGGAAGCTTAAATCCTCCAAAAAGGATCATTCCTGACAGAGAATCAGAATCAACAACAGCAGCTATCTGTTAGTACCCATCAAATACAGCTTGTAAACTGCAAGTTTTCAAACTCATAGGGGGATGAGAAAACACTTGTGTGAGCAGTAGATTGCACCTCAGACTCACAATTCCTACAGGTTAAAAACTCAGTAGTTACTAAAAGTCAGTTGTCTGATTTCCTTGCCTCAAATTGGTGATACAACTTGAATAGCCCTTGCTCCAGAGGAACTTAGAGTTCCCTAAAAAAAAAAAAACCCTTGGATTTTTTTCCTCTTTTAAAATAGTTTGTGAAGTACCTATGACAAAACAAGCATTTTTAGTGAGTTTTACCTTGGACTTATTACAGTGTATAAAAAGGCAGTTAGTCTCTATGAGACTGAGGCAGTTGCTAAAGAATCACACAGAATCACAGAATATCCTGAGTTGAAAGGGACCAACAAGGATCACCAAGTACAACTCTTAAGTGAATGGCTCATATGGGGAGATCAAAACCACAACTTCGGCATTATTAGCACCACGGTTGAACCAACTGAGCTAATCTAAGAACATAAACTATAAGAAGTTACTATGTGCCAGCTCAGGAAATGATCATTGTTATGCAATTTTATGTACACACAAAAGGGTCAGCCTCACACAGCTGGAGTTGTATAGGCAAAATTCTCACTCTTCTTGCAGATTAAACTTTTACCAGGGCACTCTAGTTCATCTTAAGGTTACAACATAACTGATTTAAAAAATATTTCCCTTGGTAGGTAAATTTAAAATCCGGAGTCTCTAGACAGAGTACATGAGTGCAAAAGCTGTCATATGCTGCAAAGGAAAAGCGCCTGGAGCTGACAGACCCAATAGAGATAAGTGTCTCCAGTGGGAAGGAGGCGAGTTCCTCCCAAAGGATGTGGGTAAAAAGTTTTTCACATCAGCTCCTCCCTGTAGCAAGAAGGACATTGTCTATTACTGTGTAATCCTGAATATTTTATTGTTTGAACACTGGACAGTTTAACTGCTATAAAAACCAACACGTTGTGTCACCCCACACATGCCTGTGTTTGTTGGCTTTTTTTTTTTTTTTTAGTGCTGAATATGACAAGGCATTTTGAAGATACTTCATGTTCTAGTGCAGGCACACGAACTCCTGCCAAGTACCCATTCACCCCTAGGAGCAGAAAGCTATGCCTTCTGTTCCTGCAGCTCCCATGCAGAGAAATTCAAAAGCATTTAGCAAATACTATCTGCCTATGAATAAGCACATGATGTTCCAAAGTATCACCACAATTAGATGACATATAGCAAAGTTATAGCTCTCTGTAGCAGTTGCAAAAGGTGCCTGTTAGGTTTGAACCATAGAGAAACCAGCACTGACAAACTTAGCCTTTATTACACTCTTCTGTAAAGGGTCACTGTTCAGGTGCAAATTACTTTTGGCATGATAGCAAAGCCAGGTTCACTAAGGAGCTTCAGTTTTTGGACTCCTCTCCAGGCTGGGACTCCTCAAAGCGCAGTGCTGGGTTCTGTTCAAAGTCCTGAGAGGAGTCACAAGTATTTTGTGTTCTATCTTTCTGCTGGGACATGCTTTCATTAAGGCCACCCCCAGAGCCTAGGATATTCTCTGGAGTTCAAATGCCAGCACTATTTCTTCCACAAAGCCACACAGGGCTTGCTTTTACTTTTTCCTAACATGAGACAGGTTTTTACAAGGTCAGATCAAACATCCATCTAGTCCAGCACCCTCTGGCAGTAATTGATAGCAAATATTCCCTTTTCTCGTCTGCTGAATAGGATGAACATGGAGGGATAACTCTGCTGCTATGCTCTTCTGATAAGAAATCAATGCTGACTGCTGGAGAAATACCCATAGGGGGGTTATAATCCCATCTCTGGGTTAATAGTTCTCCATAGACTTTTCTCACTGAAATTTGCCTGATAGTTTTTGAGCCCAATCAACAGCACTGAGATACCTAACCTAACATTTGAAGCACTTACAAGGAAGGAGGCTCCCTCAGTTTTGTTTCCCTCATGCCTGAGGGGACTCAGATCTGCCTCTGTCAGGAGAGAGACTTGAGGCCACGAATCTTCCCAGTCAATTGGATGGGTAGATTTCTCTAGCTATCTGATACCTCAAGGCATCTTTATCTTCAGGCACATTTTTAAAAGCCTCTGGGCAGGTTCAGAGTGAAGATTAACAGTGCAGGTTAACAGTGCAGCTGTAAGAAGACTGATCAAAATGGCACAGTGATGATACACTGCCATCAGCATAAAAAAAAAAAAAGACTGTCAGTGTGCCTTTCTTAAACCAATTATATGAGTCTGCACATTTTCTACATGGTGGGATCTCGTCCATCAGAAAGGACGATGAGCCTCTGGTTTAAACTCGTTCAGAGCATGCACCTCTTCCTACTGGAGTGTAAAGGCACCTAGATCCATTCCCCATAGTCAGCTGCATCTTCAGATAAGATCCTGCCACTCACATTCATAAGAATTTCACGGTAGTGTTCATCAACAGACATAGACCTTAGACAGGGGGATCCCTCTCCAAAAATTTAGTGCTGTTTTACCACATAAAAATGACTTTTCTCCAGGTTCTTTCCTTAGTCAAGCATTCAGTGAACCACACCCCTTCTCAAATCTGTCAAAACATACCCAAATGTTATTACCATGCTACTTAAAGGCAGATGAAAGCAGGTGGTAGAGCTGTTACAGCAATAGGCAGCAGTAACCCAACTCCAACAAGGAGCTTCCATTTGGCAAAGATGATTAAGATGAGCTTCTCCAGGATCCCTGTGTCATTAACTCCACCGGTAATAGCTTTTACTTTCCATATTGCTGGTTGAGCAAGCCCTCTTTCCTCTCAAGGGACTACCAAGGTGCTCTAGGAGAGGAATGGTATACTCAGACTCCTCAGGTCCAGTGCCACTGAGGAGTCACATGGGGTGTGTACGGATTCTCCAGCCAATGCTACAATCCCCAAGGAAGGCAGGAAGGACAACATTTTCAAATGCTTCCTGCATGCTGATTTGCACAGGTCCATGCCTAAAAGCAAATCCTTCACACGTACTGGCAGGTGGCATCTTATGTGCATATACCAAAGGTTGGGTGTCACATACATCCTGAAAATACCCCTCTTGCTGTGCATACTGGCTAGGCACATGCAGAAGTTACCAAACTCAAGAAGACATAGTTTGTGCTGCCATTTTTGCCTCAAATAGCAGACACTTTTTGGTATCACTTGCAGAAACTATTATAGAGCATAAAAATGCCATAAAGGACCACCAAAGCCTTGGCAACTGACTTTTCCCCAGCCTTGGGAACAAGCTGAGAATCTTTACACTGATGGTTCAGACCCAAAAGCAACTTAAAATTGTACTGCTGGTTTCTGCTTTGGATTGCAGGGTTTTGAAAGGTGTCGTATGACTGCTGCTTGGGCATTTATTGAAGCAAATATTTAAAAAAACCCCCTTGAATAGCTCCTAATTAAATGGGTTTGTATTGTGCTGTGTGAGGGTGTGCCCCATCCTGGCTGGAAAGGCAAAACAAAACAGGTAAAGGCCAAAGCAGTAACTAACACCGAAGCACAGGGAGGGATGGGGGGCTCTGCACACCTCAGGGCTTAAAACTCTCTTCAACCCTTGGTCTTGCTCTCAACACAAACAAAAAGCAAGAGAGAAGGTTCCATTTCGGCTTATAAAGAAGCTGTTTAGCATTAAAAGCTGATCTACAGGCAGCAGACAAAAGGACAATAGCTCTGCCGAAATGCTACACGGGGCTGAGGTTCTGTAAGGAATAATTTCCAGTCAAGACTGGAAAAGATCAAATAGCAGCTGGAGAGCAAGAATATACCAGGGAGGAGGGGAGAAAGGAGCTACACTGCTTCAGCACAAACAGATGAAAATACAGAATAAAAAATACATGTGTTACTAGGCAGCTCTTTTGCATTGTTAACTCCATTTGCATTGGTAAACAAACCAGAGATTTCCCTTCTTAACTTTCTCATCTCAGTACACTTTTGACAATTTGTATAACTACACTCCCTCTCTTAGGATGTTTTACTGACACTTAGATCCATGAGGGTACTGAGATGCCGCTGAAGTAAATGGAATCAGACACCTCAATGCTCTTACCAATCTGACTCCTTGACCACACTGGAAATCTGCAGCTGCATGAGGAGAGATACATACCCACACAATTGTGTTAGTTTAAATACACATTTTAGAATACTACTCAATTGGTTTTCCTATATGTGCAAGTGGGATGCCAATGCCACGAATACAATTCCACTTGTGCCTGTCTCTGAGGTTCTCATTGAAGTTCCAGCCATAGATTACAATGCACAGTATCAGTAACTGTCCTAGAAGTCACTGTACCATGATGTATAAAGTTTAAGTCATGCTAAAACTCCCACATATCCAAAAGTTCCTCTCATGGATCTAAAACTTTAGAAAATCCATTTGAACCTCTTGCCACCACTTACTACACCTTGGTTTTATGAGGTCATTTCAGCATAGCCTGATTTCTGGTCTCAGCTTAGATGCGTAATTTTGTTCAGGTACTTACAAACTTTAGCCCTATATCTTCAAGTTCCTTCCTTTAAAGGAGGCGTGATGCATGCTTTTTTTCATGAAGATGAAAGAATCAGTCTTCAGGTGAACTCACTCCTCCAGAGCTCTCCACAATGGCAAAGTATTGTTATGAATTTGAGTTTAGGTTTAGGCATAAGCTATAGGTATATCTTTAAATTTTATGGAAAGGGGTTTGAAGGGGACAAGATTAGTCAAAGTCCTGTTGTAGCACAAAAAAATTAAAACCAACAAATAAAACTAGAGAGGTAATATATAGTGCATAAGAATACTCGTTAAAAAGGTAACTCAGTGGTAAATTATTACAGCAGAAAAAATAACATATGGTTAAGGACGAATAGCTGTCATCAACAAAAACAAATAATACTTTCTGTGCTTCAACTGATCATTTAAAATGGGGCCTCAGCTTTCCAAAGTTATGCGATTTCAATCATGGTCAACAATGTTTGCTGTTCTAATGTGATTCCTCACCTTCCTGCTATTTTCCATTTCAGATGCAATTCAGTAGATGTTAATTAACATCTGCGATAGCTAATATATTACCAAGAGGCATTTTCATATCTACTCTTCACCAGTTGAGAACTGAGCCAGGAACAAACCATAGCTTCCAGCCTTCAGGAAGGAATGAACTACCTCTAAATATCCAGTGCAGCATCTAGTCATTGGTTTGTCTCTTCCTCAAATGTATGACAGTGCAAAATGCTGTCCTTGTATATTCTGTACATCTGCCTATTTCATAAATTCTACTTATCTAGCTGTTTTAGGGTCCAGCAAGGAGATTGTTACAGCACTGGTATACCAAAAAAAGAACCGAAGAATACAGAAGCCTGAAAATAAGGTTTTTTTCTACTCCTCCTCCTTCTTGCAGAGAGGTCTGAACTACAGCATTTTGAGGAAGTACAGTTGGCAGGACTCCTCTTTGAAGTTTACACCATGCTCCTAGACCTGAACCCAACAATGTTAAACAGGACCGGTAAACCAACTCTGATTTTTGGAAACTTCCGTCACTGAAAGCACATGCCAAGATAAACACAACCCAGAATGCACAGGCTGTGTCTCCCTCGCTTTTCCAAGTCATCGTAGTTCCAGCATCAAGACTAAGGCTTGCTTCTGCTTCCGTTCATAAAAGTGAGTGGGAACAAGTCCAGAAATGGATCTTTCATTTTCCATTGGCCACTGAATTGCTGCCCACTGTCCTATCACTGAGCAGCTCTTGTGAGATCAGCAGGTGGTATACCTGCTCAAACATTTACAGACCGAGAATAAAACAAAGACCTGGAAAGCAAAATGAACTTAAGTCAACCACAAAAAAACCCCAACCAACAAACAAGTGAGTCACCAAAGTTCAAGTGCACAGTACCTCTAATTTTCACTTCAACAGGCATACAAAGGTATGCCTGGTTCTTACTTCCAGTAACAGGGAGAGTCATGCTTTTTACCTCCTTAGCGTAAAAGGAACAAACATGAAGAACAGTAACTTTGGATCAGGGGAAAGACCTAAGGCATTGCAAACATGCAGCAGCAGATTTAGAGTACACGCAGGCTAGTGCCTGACAATCAAGCCTATTTTGCACATCCCAAAACATCTGATAATATGGTAACTAATACCCTGAAAAAAACCCATTCTAACTCATTTTACTCACATGAAACGTGATGTTTAGATCTGATGAGGATTACTCACCAGAGTAAATTTTTCATTTAAAATCATGCCTTACAGCTATCAAGGAAAGCTATTTGCTATCCCCAAAACATGTATTATCTGATGTTATATTGTTTTATCTAAAGGGGGCAGTAAATCAAATTCATAAGCTGCAGCTGCTAATCAATATGCTTCAGTTGAAGACTAAATCCAAATAATGATTCTTAGAGCTATTTGTGAAATTCAGATGTGTCATTAAGGATAAAACTGATAAACTACTTCACTACTTCTGATGTCTACAAAATTGAGCAACTTTATCTCTTGTTCTGTTCTGAAATGAAAAATCACAGCCAGCAGGCCTCCCATCTTATTTACAACAAATTAGTGATGAAGGGGAAAGGTTTATTTTTCAAAAGGGTGTAATTATGTGGTATCAAATATCATTCTATGATCAATTCTCTCTCACCCCAGCTTTTAAAAAACATCTTAGAAAATATCACACTTGGGTTTCCTTGTTTTGCCGTTCCAGACAGAATCCCAAAAGGCAGGAAAATGATCTTCCACTTTGTACCTGCACTTGAAACAGCTTGTCTTCCAATTGGATATCAGCTGTTTAAACAAGCCAAATTAAACACAGGCTTTTAGGTGGAGCATCCAGCTGAGCTGGCTAGGCCAAGGCTGGGACTTCTGTCCTTCAGATTTTCGCCTTCATATGAGGTTATCTTGCTAATGGACAACAGACTGGATACTTCAAATATAAAATTATCATTCTTGACACTATGGTGAAGAAAGAACTAACAAAACAAAACACCCTAAAAAAAACCAAACAAAAGACTTCCAAAACCCAAAAAAGCCCAAACAGTAAGGTTCCCTCTCCCTTCTTTCCATTCAGTTAAAGTCATATCCTGACACAACATCTGAGGTTAGAAGTCTTGAGGCTTTCAAGGCATTTATTCCAGTGTTTCCAATTTAGGATCATTTTCTGCAGGTGCTCCCTATAATCTTTGTTGAGGCCCAGACTGACCAGCCTACAATACCAGGTAAGTACTCAACAGTTTTATTTTTAGTTTTGGCAAAAGCAGGAACAAGCAAACATATACTTTGCAAGTTTATTTGAAAAGCTCACTCTGTTTGCTAAATATTTATTTTTGTGCCCCAAATCTGTAACCCTTAATATCTGGGATAATATTAAGAAAATTGCACTACAACTGGCAGAGGTTCACCTCCTGTGCTTATTTCCACTTATTTTGTCAGAATGTCGTTGTTTGCTTTTAAAAATACACAGCAAGTGCTTTTTCAGTCACTCTACTTCCTAAACTTCATTTCTGATGCATGATCTTTACAAAGAAGATGAGGAAAATACCTATACTAAGAATTCAGTTTGCCTTTTAATAATCCAATGCACAGAAATCCACTATTGTTATAACAGAGCAAGTATTCTCCAATACATATGAAAAGTTGAACTTTTACCACTTCAAGGGTTAAAAAAAATAATTCAGGTGCTCCATAAATGCCGGGTTTTCTTCTGTACCAACTTAATTCATTTACATGTGTATAGATTACTTAAGCTTTATCTGATGCTCAGGCAGAGAAACAAGAGGACCATTTTTGTGCTAAGGGTTGGTTAAGGCCACAGGACTTCTCCCTCCTTACCACAGTACACAGGTCAGCACTGACCTGAAGATATTGCTGTGCAGCTCGTGCGCGGAGGGTGGGGAAAGTGAGACGAGGCAGTCAGCCCATTTTCTCATGGATCTAGTTTTTCAGTGGCTGCTATCAAATTCATTGAAGCAAGGATTTGACTGAGCAGGAAGATAGAATTACGTCTCCTTCCCACAGCTCAAGGTCAGGATAAACATGGAGGAGGGCTGCGAGAGCATTTTATGTGCATTTATTGACTTTGCATTCTGGCTAAATTTTCAAGCTGAAAGTACCATACACAAGGATTAAGACGTGGCTAATATTTAGTCACATATTAACCAGCATTGAAACTGAATCTTAGCAGAAGCCATCTGAACAGCACACCAGGCTTCTCAAATTAAACCCGAACTAGAGATTTCTTGTGTCAAGGTAAAGACTTGCAACTTGGAGGCAGCTTGGAGGTACAGAAGAGAGGAGGGAACTGTATTTGCACAACAGTGTAAAGATTAAAAATGCAGAAAAGCACCTGCATGAGATGTATAAAACACTAGCCTGCATTCATTCTCCAGCCTTTGGACAGTTCTGAGGATCTGACTCTTAGCAAACTCACACTAAACCAGATTTATGAATAAGAAATGCACCAGTGCAGTATCTGCTTACTTGTTCTTCCATTTTGGACATATAAATACAAAAAAAGTTTCTTTGGACCCTAAAATACATAAATACAGACAGACTACTTTAGCCTGTAATAAACATGAACACATTGCCTCCCAAAGGTAATACAACAACCCTGGCCAAAAAGCGAGTCTTTTCTGCCTCCTTTCCCCCCATCTCAGGCTAATTGTAGCTGAGGTACAGTTCATCTATCTTGCCATTCCCAGCTTTTAAACTTTCCTCCTTTTATCTCACACCCTTTTTCCAAGGCAAAGTTTGCTCCAATTGCTTCTTCTTGAGAGAAGGATTCCTGATGCCCCCTGACTGAAGAGGCCTCACTTAAGAAAAGCATTTTTGAGGAGAAACTTTTCAGGGCTTACCTCACGACCCTCTCAGCATTTTGCTTGGTCAGCATATAGTAGCATATAGTCAGCAACATAAAAAGGCAGTCCAAACCCAGTACCCTGTAGTTTTACTAGATGAAATAATAAAAAAAGATGTATCTAAACACTGGGTGGGGAAAAAAGCTCTTAGGAAATAGATTTGATGCTACAGTCCCTTTGTCTCTGAGTTCCAGAGTCTGAAGGAGAGTAGCTGAGTGGAGGACCAGTGAGCACCTCAGCAGCTATGTCGTTATATTGCACAGCAGCTTTCAAAGTTCATTATATATTACTACACACATTGAACCACAGGGCACTTGCCCAGCATCTAGTGCATCACTTCAGCAACTGTCAGTGACTGGTTTAATCCATATATTCACCTGGATCTCAGATCTTGTTTCCTTTCTGGTCACTTTTTATTTTTAATTGACCTTAAATGATCAGTTACAATCAAACAAAATCATAACTGCATAATACTTGACTGCTGGAAAATAATTTCAGTCCCTACCACTGTGCAATATCTCACATTCAGAAAAAGTCTAAAACTATTTTAACAATATAAAGTATATTGAAAACGCATTTAAAATAAATCAGTTGTTGCTACATCACCTACTATCAAGAAATGTGAAATTGCCAAGTATTTTCAGCTGAGTTTGCTCTGTAAGGCACAATACCAGTACAAATCTGGCTTATATTTACTTTGTCCAGAAATCCAGGAACTGTTAGAGGGAGCAGACAGCTGCTCAAGTTAAAGCACATTATCTTGCTATCAAAAGAAATCCTGGGACACTTAACCTTGCTTCACAAGCCTTGGACATGGTAAACAGTGAAGAAAATTTCCAGTGGTGCCCAAGCTTATTTCATGTTAGGAGTGCAACCCTGCTTGTGCTCTCCAGGGCTGGTCTCATCTCCCAAAAGTGTTTACATTTTATTACACAATTTCTTCACTGGGGCTTCATTATGCCAGTTATCACCAATTATAAAAAAATCATCCATCCCCTGGATAAACAGCGCGAATTGCTAGACAACACAGGCCTCCCTCTGTCATAAAACTACGAGATCAGCCTGTGAAACACTTGCTTATGATTACACAGTTAAGAAGAAGGAGAAAACCAGCATGTTCCTGCCTTTTGCTGCATATTTAAATGCAATGTGATGTGAGGCATGGGCAATGCAAGAGCCGGCCCCTCACAATACCACTCTTTTGACCCCCATAAGGGAAGAAGGATGGGTTTGCAGTGAGCCGATTAGTGCAGGGCAGGAGCACTTACTGCACTGCTGGAGGTCACTGGCCCTGAAATTAGATAAGAGCACTTTGTTCCCCCCTTCCTTCGATAAGACAGTGTGAGATGAAAGCAGCAAAGCACCTCCTCAGCTCCGGAGCAGAAAGGAGCTGGGTCTTAGGCCTGAGAAGTCAAGAGTGTTGGCTCCCAGCAAGGGCTGGGGGAAGGTTCAGAGACCCCAGCGTCGGCCCTGGGATAGCACCTGTGAGTCCGCTCACCACAGTACAGGGAGTGGGGTATTTATTTGTGTTAATTTTTTAAGACAATCACATCGTCCCATCATCTAGGGGTTTGGTCTCGGCGGTGTTCATGTAACACAGCATAGGATTCCCTCGTCTGGCAGAGATGTCGGACACCCCTCAGTGTCCGGTCGGGGATGGGGAGGCCACTGCCACACCGCCCCCACATTGCCCATGGGACCAAGCCCAAGCTGTGGGGCAGTCCCTGACTCCGGCTACCTGTCCCGCCAGTCCTCCGGCCACCCGTCCAGCGGCAGCTCCTCGGAAGGGCCTGCAGGGCTACTCGCCCCCCTGGGCGCCATGGCCTGGGGCGCCGCCGCCGTCGAAGACCTCGGGGCTGTCTCCAAGCAGCGACGTGCGCACCTTCCGCCTCTCCTTGAAGCGGCCCGAGTGGGACACTCGGAGGCTCCTCCGGCTGCCGACACCGGTCCCGGCGGCGTCGCCGCTGCCAAAGGGGGGCGGCTGCTCCTCCCGGCCGTCGGGGCTGGCGGGGTCGGCGGGGGTCTCGCTGGCTGCGGGCGGCGGTGGGGCCGCCGCCGCGTCCTTGTGCTTCTTTTTGCTGGTCAGCGACTTCCACCAGGGCCCCGCCGAGCCGCCCTTCACAGCGGTGCGGGGAGCGGCGGTGGCCGCGGCGCTGTCCGCCATCTCGGGCTCCTGCGGGGAGGAAGCGGGCGAGGCGGGTTGGCAGCCGGGCACGCCGCCACCCCGCCGGGCCCCCCTGCCGCGGCACCCGGGGGCGGGCGGGAGAGGCTGCCCAGCACCGCTCCGGCAGCCCGGGGGTGCCCGGCCGGGAGGGAGGGAGGGAAGGAGCGAAGAAGGGACGCGTCCTGCGCGGGCAGCCGGGCGGGCGCGGGGAGTGCGCTCTGCGCCGCCCGCCTCCCTGCGCGCCGGGCAGAGCCACGGCTGGCAGAGCCGGCACTCGCCACCCCCGTCCCCAGAGGCTGACCCGAGGCCCGGTACCTTGGGGCTGCTGCCTCCCCGCCAGACGGGGCCGGCAACCTGGCGCGTCCTGGGGTTCCTGCGATGGGGCGCCGCTCCCTCCGGCTCCCGGCGCAACAGGTACGGGAGGCGACACTGACCGCCCGCCGCGGCGGGAGCGCCCTCCTGCCCCCGGGGAAGTGCGGCCGCCGCCGCAGCCCAGGTGCGGTGCACGGAGCGGGGTGCGCAGCGGCGGCAGGTGCAGGCCGGCCCCGCGGCTCGACCCCGTGGGCGGGGCGGCGGCTCCCGCTCACCTGTCCGTGCGGGGCGGGCAACGGCCGGGGAGGAGGGGCCGGCTCCGGCTCCGGCCCCGGCCCCGGCCCCGGCCCCGGCCCCGGCTCCGGCTCCGGCTCCGGCTCCGGCTCCGTGGGGCGGGGCAAGGCCGGTGTCCCCGGCAGGAGTGGAGACACGGGGCGGGGAAGAGGAGGAGGCCGGAGGGTCAGTGCAGGGGGGGCAGCGCCGTGGGCGCGGACTGAAATGCGGGGCTGCAGAGGGTGGACGGCTGCCAGTGTGCGTGGCTAAAACAAAATATCACTGCTTTTTGTTTGTGCACGTGAGGGATGTGCGTGGGTGTGTAGCCTTGAAGAAAACTGAATTGTGTGTAACTACCCATCTTTAAAAAACCGAATGGAGTTCTCGGTTAGACCTTGTAGTCTGATATTTGTATTTGAGCTGGTTTAGTACCGGGACTTTGAAGTTCTTTGTGATGATGGATATATGGCCATACAAACAGCTTTACCACACAAAGAAAAAGTAGAAAAGGAGAAAAAAGATTTGCTTGTGCCACGCCATGTATTAAGTGATGATTTGGTCTTTGGAGAACTATGCCATGTAATATGCATTTGATCCGTAATACCCTTCCCATCATCCACACAATCAGCCACTCAAGATTGACTGTGATGATGTGCAGGAGTTCTTGACAGCATTGTATTTCTGCCTCATCTTCTTTTGCAGAGCAACTTCTGCTACTTGCAGCTTCCCTGAAAAGTCCATAAAGGTAAGAGAAGAGGTGTGGAAATTGGTGAATGCAGGTTACTGAGGGAGAGGAGCCTGGGGCATGCACTTTACTCTGTAGATTGCCCTCTTCAAACCCAAAGGGTTTTGAATAGGGAAGCATGTGTGCACACACTTGAAAGTACTCCAAACTGTCTATCATACCAACTAATATCAGCAGCAAAAAATTTCTCCTATAGAATAAAACAGTAAGAAAAGATGACCTTTACATTCCCTCCTAACAAGTAAGCAACTAACATTTTCTAAGATGCATAGCACCAGACCATCAGGCTCTCTTGGGCCAAAGACAGCAAGAGACCATAGGGTCAAGTTTCCCCATGTGAATATGACCTACTGCTTTGCTACTTACTTGTATCTGTAGAGAAAGAGAACACACAGCATCTTTCCTCATCTTATGTCTCAGAGAAGTGCATGAGAAAAAGGGAATTTATGTTTTCACAAAAATATTACTGCTTGTCATTTATAGCTTCCACTCTGCAAATCGGCTTATACAAACCATTTATTATTTGTTTGTATTATTTTGATTACCTGACCTCTGAGCTCACAAAATGCCAAACTTACATCAAATCAGTGTGGGGTTTTTTCAGTTAAAACCATTTCAAAGAATTCTACAAGGGAAGAGATTTGTCCTTTTTGACACTGTACTAAAAGACAGGTCTGCTAAAAAGAGAGAGGCAGGTTGGAAAGCTTTGTAAGAGACGTGCGAATGGGAAGGTGCTGCCGGCATGGTTATGTGGTGGCACAGGAGGACAGCAAAACCGGCTCTGCTTTTGAAAGTCACAACATGCTGTTCCACAAGATTGTCACTAAGGTTAGTGTTTATATGAAAACAATTCTGACAGTGAAAATGTATGCTCTCTCCCTTTCCTGCTGCAACAGTACTTGTTGCATTCCTTCAGTATTTACAGCATTGATTTAAAAGGGAAAGTAAAATACCCTACCGCTTCTTTCAATGCATGGAAGTTAGATAGTATATTCATTTAATGAGACTGCTGCAGTTAAATTCTGTCCTGCCTTTACAGGAAGCTGGGATAAAAAGCAGTGGGATTTTGGAGTCCCAGCTAGAGTAGATGTGCAGGATTCTAGCAGATGCCCCAGTACACTGCAAAATAAAACTCTAGGGCCTTTCTTCCATATTGTAAAATGATCCTTTTGTGTACACTTGGACCATATTGACATCAGGTTTATTCATAATTCTGCAGACTCTCCAAAATTCATAAATACCATGGTAGTTTCAAGACTCAGATTCTCAAAGACTAACTTGAATGTCAGCTCTCAAACTAATCTTACTTATAACCTCTAATTATTATTGGAGTGAAAGAAAAAAAAATAGTGCTTGTTGCAGTTCCCATTGTCCTTTTCCCAAACCCTGCAGACCTTACTGCACTCTAGCTGAAACCAGGTTCTGGAAATCTTAGATTGCCAAGCCACACCCTTACCTAACTGTGTGGCGGGGTCCCATCTCTACTGGCAGGAGAATAGAGGCACTGTCTAATTCAGGCATCAGCCTACCCAGCTCCATGGAACCTTTTGATTTCCAAAGCTCTGATATTAAATGCAGTTACAGGATGGCCTCAGAAGCATAAAGTGTGCTAGCGAATATTACTTCTAAATCTCTTATTTACCTCAAAAACCCAGACCACCCAGCAAATATTGTGGATGTTTGAAACATGGGTTTCTCGAATGCTAACCTTAAGGCCAGGGACATGTTCAAGCCAAATGTAGAAAAGAACATGTGGCACTGGTACTTATAAAGAGCAGACCTCTGCTTAGGTCCATACTGCCAGAAATATTCAACATGTTTGGTTCTTCAAGTTTCAATTCTTAAACTCTTAACCCTATCTTGACATAAAATTATGCAGTTGGCTCATAGAAAATTGTGACATGGATATGTGCTGGCACAAGTTGGCCCTTTAGCATTCAGCAGGTCTTGGAACTCTTAGATCTCAGAGCCTAAATGTCATGTTAAATTAAACCAAGGACCTCTGTGTACAGGGAAAGACCACACAAAGAATTGGTTTCCATCTGCATCAGGCTGTCTGCTCAGAAGCAGCCAGCAGTAACATCAATTCTAGATTTAGATTTTTAGTAGCATCTCAAGCCGTAGCCTTTACTGTAAGAACCACAGGAAGGACTCCAACCATTTTATAATGGGGAAAAACATTTTTCCTGTTGACACCAGGCTGCTGCTCAAGTCTGTGGGACTACAGCATCCATTCCCTGGCTATGTCTGTCCTGCCAAAGAGAAAAAAAAAGAAAAGAGCTGGGACATAGGTTTGAACCCTCACCTAGTGAATTTAGCCTATTAGTGGTGACTCCCTGGCACAATTTTGAGTTTTGGCCTCTGTCAGTGCATGCGTGCTGGTCAGGCATGGTTTCAAGGCAGTGAGAGCAAAGGATTATTTCCCTTAGGGAGAATGGATGAAAGTACACAAGTTTGTCCCCCCGTAATCATCCAACGTTATTGTGCTCTCAAGCAATTCAGTACATAGCCACTCCTCAGGTAACTCATGCATTGCACCATCTCAGCCTCTGAGTATGAAAACACCAATCTGATGACCTGAAACACAGCCTTGCAAAGCTTTTGAATCAGTGCCTCTAGAAAAATAATTACTCTCGAAGGCCACAGGTGGGCCTCTGACAGGACCTCAGTTAAGTACAATGTAGCATGGGAAGGCCAAGACTTTGTTGACTCTGTGTTATTGACTGACACAGATGTAGTCTTAAATTAATTTTCAAATCTTACCTCCATCACCAGTGCAGACAATATCCTTACTTAGATGGGCCCTAATAGTAGCTCTGTGAAGGAAACCAGTCCTGTGATGGAATGCAAGACATTACTTTAGTTCTAGTGCTCATCCTCATTAAATGGGAAGCTCAACCCCATGAATAAATCTGTCTCAGAACACAACAGATTCTGAAACTTTACCTAAAATCCCCGTAACTATAAGGAAGACAGAAAACTTCATCAATACAGACCGTAAACACAGCTTCTCAATCTTCCAGTTCCCAGGCAGTTGCCAGCCCTTCTTTGTATCCCATGAATTAATCCCCACTGCAGAAGCAAACAGAAAAGTGTAGGCCTCTGACACCAGCTCTTCTGTTTGTATATCCAGCAGCAAACTCCATCTGATTCTTTGAATCCAAAACTCTAAAGCTTGTCTTCTCTTTCACAGAATATTCACAGAGTTGGAAGGGACCCACAAGAATCACCAAGTCCAGCTCTTAAATGAATGGGCCATATGGGATCGGACCCACATCCTTGGCATTATTAGCAGTGTTTGACCCAACCAAGTATCTGAAGATAAAACAACAATTATTGTCTATAAACCACCCCCTCCCCCCAATAAATAACAGTCCCTGACACTGACAGCTGTGCAGCATGCAGTAACAGTACCAGTTCCTCTGTATTTGGATTCCTAACTCAACCTTAAGTATCACCCTATTATGAATGCCTATGGATTCCAGTCTCGTAAAGTTTTTGGGCAGCAGCAGCATGTGGTAAATAATAAGGATTTTCTTGCACACTGGTCATACCTGTATGTACCCTACAGTAGAACAGAAAATAAGGTATCTTCAATATGGCCAGCAGCAATTAATCTTTTTCAAGATCTACAGTTCCAAACCATATGGCTAACCCTACTCCTCATCCTAACCTTCATTTTAGCGCTAAAAAATGGCTCATGCTTTCAAGAAAAGAGAATACTTTGATGCCCCACCTTGTCAGGCCCCACAGAGCCCTGCAATGAAGACAGCATCCAGTGGCAGGCCTGGTTTGTGCCATCCCCAAGTCGACTGCAAACTGAACCCTGACAATTTCTCTACTTACAACAAGCTGTTCATTTCTATTGTAGTGTACAAAGCACTTGCTCCACCTGACACAAGCTTTCTTCCAAACTGCAGTCCTTACAACATCCTGCAATAATCCCTGTCCTTCAGCCTTTGAGCTCCCAAGCCTGGCTCTAGCTGTAGCATCAACTTAATTATATCCACAAGACTATGCCTTCAGAGAAAGATAATATAAAGTATGGCCCCCACTGATGTCCTGAATCTGCAAGCCCTAGAGCATTCAGCAATAATCATAGTTCCCTAAGGTTCAGATCTCTGAATCTTAACCATTATCTTTACTTTAATCAAGGAATTAATCTCTACAGCTAAAGAACATAAATTGTATTGATGCTCTCACTCTTTCTTATCTCCATGAGCCCTACAGTCTCTTCATTCCCTTTAGATACCTGTAGGGGACATAGCAATGTAATTCTGCTTTGAAGTTCCAGTCAGATGACATTCTTCTGTAAGTGTTTGTGAATTAACTTCCTACTCAAGAGTTTTCATGGTTTCAGTCCCTGGTTATGGGCAGGGGGTCTGTTGGCACTGGAATCTTCTTCCTCCCTTCACTGCAGACCTTGACTCTGTACTAGTCAATAAAGAAATAAGGTGTCCAGACAGGCTCCTGCAGCTTGTGCCTTTAAGCAAGGTTTGGAGAGAATGCAGCATCAAGGCCAAATGTCATAGTCTCTCCAGCTGCTGCCACTTCGCGGAGCTTGAACAGCTGGAGAAGTGCCCACTTGTGGTCTTCCTCCCAGCCTCATCTCTTTTTCTGCCCTCTCCAGCCTATTCTCGGACAGCTGGGCAGCACAAGCCAGCCATCAGCAGGATCAGGCTCTGATCAGTACTTTGTGTGAGGGAGAATAACTACATCGCTGTCTACATCTCCATATGGGAAGAAGGGGAGACTGCAGCAGCCTAGCTGGGTTAGGAAAATGCTCTCCCTCCAGACAGGTGAATCCAGGCAGGGCCTTCTGCAGTTAATCATTCCACAGTGTCTCGTTTGCACAAATGTGCACTGTGCAGTGTTTGAGATTATCATAAATGACATAGTTGCTCCATGTGCTCTGCAAACCGCTTTCAGCACCTACCTTCACTTTTGCCTCTTCAAAACAGGACTCAAAGCCTCCCCATCCCTGGAAATGTTCAAGGTCAGGTTGGACAGGGCTCTGAGCAACCTGACCTAGTTGAAGATATCCCTACTCATTGCAGGGGAGTTGGACAAGATAACCTTCCAAGCCCCGTTATTTATTACCCCAGGCATTCCCAGCACCTCTCTGTCTCCCTAAGACCAGAGTTTAGCCCAATACTACACCTGCAATCCCTTCTCCCTCCTGTGTACCGAATTTGACAGTAATACACAGCTCAGGTCTTTCAAAAACCTTGTTTCAGAGGAGATCCCAAACCTGATAGTTTCCTTCCCAGAGTCTTAGGCCAAGTGCCCCTGAAGCACTGTCTCTGACAATTAAGCTCACATGTTGTATGAGTTTTGAGAATGCTAAGTGTGGAGGAAAGTGTAGTTTTACCTTTTCTTTAGAAATAACATGAATGTGGTACCATTTCAGTTCCCTTTGTGCTCTGTTAGATCCATTCTTTAGTTCCAGTCTTAGCTCACAGAGAAGCAGGCTGAGCACAAAGCTCTATCTTCTTTGTAACTTCATTTAAAAAAAAGTTTGCTTTATACACTTTTTTTTTCCTTGCAAATTCTTCTTCCTTAGTAACTTCTACATTCTTTGTCCAATTCCAGTTGTATTTGACTGTGTGAATGAGATAAAGAAGTTCAAGACAACTAATCTCCGAGTAGAGGACCTCCAAATCTATGTCTCAGTTGAGGAAACCCTTCAACAGTTGTCCGTCCAGTGCCCTTTCAGTACATGTGTGCTTTGGAGTCAGACACAGAGCATGCTGCCTTGTCTCCAATGTGGTGTTACCGGAAAACAATTCATTTCCTCAGTTGCCCTGGCAGGTTCCAAACATTTAAATCTGACAGCAGTAAGTCTTGCTAAGACAGGGGTATAAAGAAGAGATTTCAACTGTTCCACACCACTTTGGAAAGCTACCACCTTAAGCCATTAACATAACTTGATGTAATGTTTTACTGATTGTGGCTAAGACCTGCTTTATGGAAGGCAAGTTGTCTCACCTCAGTAGCTGTAAGGGGGTACAGAGTGGCACCCATTACACCAGAAGATTAATGGCATACGGGAATCAGGAGTGGATGGCTGCAGGAGGGGACTGCTACCTCACCAAAGGCCTTCTCCAATAGCTGGTGCAGAACAAGGTTTCTGCTGAACACCTGGCTGCAGGCAGACACTGGTATCTCACCTGCTTTCAGAGGTGCAGAACTGTGTTCCACTCGAGATGAAATACCCTGCAGGGAATTTACATCAGTTCAAACACAGCCTCATGAAGCATCTTTCAAATGACTCCTACTACTCTCTAGTAGTGCCTCATGTGAGATGAGCCACTGTGCTCCTGCTTAATGCTTTGAAGCAAAGGGAAAGATTTGGTGTAATCCAGTCAAACCCATTTTTTTTCTGTGTACTGGGGTACTGGTTTCCATTAAAGTTAAATAGGATTTTTCTACTGTCTTAGCAGTCAGTTTTGGAGAGGAAAGTCTGCTGCCTTTTTACTTCCTCGAATGGTGAATCTGAAACAGCAACCATGCAGCTCAGCCCCCGTTGCAGCAGTGATGGGCAGTGTCAGACATAAGAGATGAAGCAGGTGGAGCACCAGGTGGCACTAATGAGGTGTGGAGGGGACACGGTCCTTTTGCCTGCGTGCTCAGTATGCCCCTGAGGATGCTGGATGTCAGGTGACCAGTT
The DNA here is from genome assembly GCA_013396735.1 of Grallaria varia. Classification (NCBI taxonomy): domain Eukaryota; kingdom Metazoa; phylum Chordata; class Aves; order Passeriformes; family Formicariidae; genus Grallaria; species Grallaria varia. The sequence goes on from VWZG01000904.1 coordinate 476,406, forward strand.
AGCCTAGTGAAACATGGACAATGCACTAGACATCAGTGTTTGAAGATGCAGAATCATACTTACCCCTCTGTTCAACAGATTAGAAACTTCTGCTCTCCGGACACTAAGCATGGGTCTTTCTAAGCACGCTGCCTTGTACTGTCATCAAATCCATCAGATGGGACATGTGTTGAAGACTCCAGATGGTGAGACGTGCTAAAGCTACGAGTGTGCTGCCTTAAAAAATAACTCATTACTGAACTGACCAGAGAAATATAAAGAAATAATTGCTAGTCAAATGTCTGTATTCAAGAGAGAGGAAAAGTGCTTTGATGGCATTGATTCTTGGATATTCATTGGCTTGATATTGTGATTTGTTGCTTGCTTGAAGTTTTGCACAGAGGTGGTTCAAGGTGGTCTCAGAAAATAAAAATTTGCATGGGCTTGGCTGTAGTAGTACAGGCATCCAAGTGCCAGCCCGAAACTGCTGACATTCAGTAAAACTGTACTAAATTTTTGAGTAGGAAAGTTTCCAAGAATGTCAGGATGCTAATTAGTGATTGATTTTCACTTGGCAGCTTGCCATGCAGTCAGTGACAGACACCAGAACTCTTTTAACACATTTAATGGGCTTTTTCCTTCCATTTACACTATCATAAATTACAAAGCATATTTCACTTCACAAAATAAAACCATTTCCAGATCATTTTTATGACAGTATTAAGTAGTACATAACCTACAACAAATAGTCCTGTACAAGGCAGGAGGATCTATAGAAGTATTGGGAACTCAGACTATTTAGCATTTGCTCTGCAATCTGTGTTAATCTATCTAGCCCTTAGTTATTTCTCTAGAAGACGACAAATTTACAGTCATACCCTCTACCTCTCTTCATTATCATAGTTACACATATTTTTCAATTTGAATAGAAACATGTGCTCCCTGAAATAATTCAGGAAACTGCATTACCAAGCATATGATAAAAATGATCAATATGAGGGAGTATTAGAATTTTTTTTTTATTGAAAACTCAGCTTAGTAGTATGTTAATTTTCTATGCTTGCAGAAACATCTCATGCTGAGAAACAGTTTTAACATTAGGAATAAGTTGCAGTTAGACTATGAACTCTGTAGGTCAACATTTGTGAGGGGAGAAAAATATTAAAATTTGGTAATAATTAAATTTACCAGCTCCCACATGTCCTACACATTCTTTCTTTCTTTCTTTCTTTTTTCTTTTTTTTTTTTTTTAACAAACCATCAGGAAACACATTCAAGATAAATACCTACATTTTTAGCAGATTTACTGTACATTTATAAATACAGAAACATGACAAAACATAACTCAATTTTTACAGAAAAACCAAATCCTTCATCATTCACCGAAGAAAGTGCTGACTTTTCAACAAGGCCAGAAAATATCCAGTGTCCCAGCTTCACTCAACTTACGTATTACTGTAATTCAAGAAAAATCTGGCATGTGAAATCGATACTACCACCAGGACTTTTGAAAAATTCTCAAGACCATATTTCACATGGGAGAAGAAAAAATAAAATAGGAAATACTATGTTTTGGGAAATAAAAATGGCTAAAAGTGTACAATCTTACGATGCTAGTGCCTAAATGCAAAGAAACCTAAGGAAAGCTGAAATACGCACATGAAAATTATTCTCCTTTAAAACACTCGCAATGAAAGAGGTATGTCAGGATAATACTGCATTAGTGGCAATTGTTTTCAATATATCATAGCAAAAATGCAGGAAAGAATTATGTGGAAAATAATCAATGCACCGCATTGATTTATAGTTTGCTAAAATAAAATGCCATTCTTTCAGCTAAGTAAAGTAAAAATATCTTTTTAATATAGGTTCTGTTTCACAATTGACATAGATAATTATGTCTCATGAAGAAGGAAATGTATAGATGTATACAAGTAACACTGATTCAGTACCTTTTTGCTTTTCTAGCCATATTAAAATACTTTTTGTGTTTCTTAATAAGTTAACAATAAAATTGTTTGAAACTTCTCGAAACAAATATACATCTGAGGCAAGGCAAAAGACACAAGGTAAGAGGATTTTTTCTGACCTTCTTTTTCCCTTCTACAAAGAGGCATATGTCTATGAGACATAGGCTTTCCCTAAACATTTTGGCATCCATCTGCAACTTTGCAGAAATTGAAGTGCAGTCAAGGAATTCTTCCTTTCTGTTTAAAAAAAATTAAAGAAATTTTGTTTTTCCTTCAAACTGATTATTTAAAAACAAATGGCTTTGAAGATATGCCTCTCTGTCTAAAAGAGAACATCTTCATTTTCTATTAAAATCTGCACAATTAACTTCTGGTACCGCATGTCATTCAGTGTAGCAAGGGTACTGTCCTCTGGAGGTCTCATTAAAGTAGGTCCAAACACTATTCCAAGGTTTTCAGCATTCATAAAATTCTCCTTCTCATGCAAGGTAACCCTAAAATATATTTAAAAAAAAATAAAAATTAATTAGTTGCTTACTTCCCAGAAGAAAATAACATCTGCATCTTTATCTGTGGTCTCGCTTCACATCAAGTATTGGTGGATAATGACATTTTTCAGTAACAAGTTTTACTTTCACTCAATATAGTAACTGTTTCCACGGCAAGTACAATGCAGCTACAGTGGGGCTGTGATTTCTAGCACCTGTGAACAACTTTCCTGTGACTCTTCAGTCATTTTTCCACATGACTATCTATTAGGGTATAAGAATTAGTGGCAATTGCTTTTTTAAAAGCACAGTCATGATTTAAATGGTGACGTATGGAACAGTCCTCTAGAGTTCTCTGGTGCATTGTGCCTGGTGTGCATCACACTGGCAGTAGGGGGGGTGTGGTCCACAAATACAAACCTGGATTTTTATAGACTACCGATGCTTCCAGAGATGCTTTCAGTCTGCAGGAATCCACCCCTTCACACATACCTGACTTGCTGGCTGCCTCAGGCCAACCAACAGCTCACTGATTCCAATTACTTGTTATACTTCAGGAGCAGGCTGAATCCTGGAGCAGCCCGGAGAGGCGGCTTGCTAAAATCAGGTTGCTATAAATGCCATCCATCCCTGACAGAAAACAGAGTCACTTCTAGTAAGGAGCCCAGGCTGTTTTGTTCACTGATACAGCTCATATAATGGAAATACAAGAAGAGATGGACTATTCGTGGCTAAAGACCATCAAGGAATGGCCAAGCTGCAGAGAAGTCAGCCTTGACTGGAAAATCAGTCAGACTTGCTGGAAAATGCAAGCTGTGCTCAAGGTTTCCATCCAGGTAATAGTGCTGGATCACACAAGTGTCATTCTGTTTGAGTGGCGTATTGAGTTCAGCCCTGAGAGTGCTCTTGCACTGAAGTGTAGGACAGCCACAGTCCCTTCACTGGTCACAGTCCCTCATGGACCAGACATTTGCTGTGGTAAGTATAGCATGGATGAAGTTTCACATCTTCTTCATACAAATCCTCTGCCAGGGTGGAGCACATCTGGTTTTGGGGACAGCTCTCTTGGCAACAGCTGAGACCTTCCCTAGCCATGGCAATTCCCAGCTGGGCATTGTGAGTGGATTCATTCATGCCATCAAGGAGCACAAAGTGGCTGAAACCAGAAGTAGTTTGGTCTTCCCTTGTTTGTGAGGTACTCATATGACTCAGGTTTGCTTCTGCTATTGTCTCTCTGCAAAGAATGGCTCTGTCACAGAAAAATGCCGTTCCTCTTTGCTTTCAGTGCCCCTACTCACAGATACATCCTCATCTTCTAGCACAGATATGCCAGCTGTGCTTTGCAAGGAGCAAATACACACCAAAGCTGCATAGCCCAAGCCACCTCTGCGCAAGTGTACGTCTAACGCTGCCTTCTCTCTGTGTACATATGTTGCACAGACTGGGGTGAACACAGAGAAGATTCACAGCTTCACTGCAAAGGCAGCATGGATGGAGTTGGGAGGGGACTACTCAAGCTATTGCATTTCCTCCAATTTTAAGCAAAAAGTTATCAGAAAGATAACTGAAAAAAAAATTAATTGACCTACAAACTTGTATTTTGTTGCTGCCATTGGTCTCTACTGGATTTTCCTGTGCTTTTAACAACAATTCAGTGCAGCTTTTTTTTTTTTTTTCTGTTGAGAAACAGCAGTGGTGTGGAGGCTGTGATTCTGCAGTCTTTACATAGACTCCCTTATACTGGTGCATGTTTTGTTCATACAGGAAGACCCCTAGAGGGTTGAAGTTCGAACTCCGTTCAATCTACAGAACACCATAGTCTGAACCTAAAAGATTATTTCCTCTTTCACATTCAGATCTCTCTAGTGGATTCTCCACAGGAACTGACACGAACTTGTTTTCCACGCAGATGCCACAAGCTATGATTTCGGAAAGGAGATGAAATTCATTGCGTGACTTGCAGGTATTTGAGAGAGAAAGCTTAATCAGCTCTTTGGACTATTTTTGTCTCATCGTAGTTCAGTTCAACAGCTGAACCAAAGCCTGGACTGCAGTTCAGGAGAAGAAGGAAGGCAAGTCAATACATGCCTATTAAAAATTTACTGCCAGGATGTGAAAGTACTGATTTCTGTGTGCAGCTCACTTGCCCACAGCCTCCACAGGCCTTCTTAAAAGCCAGTATGGTTTGTCCTGAGTTGTCCATGCATATGTGCTGACAAGGGTGGATATGTAGACATCTCATTTCCGCAGAGTCCAAAAAAGCTCTTGCATGCCCAGGTAATGTCTCATCAAAGGGAAAAATTACTCATTTGTAATTACCTGAGCTGAATCAAAATGAGGAAAAGTCTCTGCATAATGAACCTGACTGAGTGTGAAATGCACTTCATACAGGTTCTCTGATGCAATTTTACTTGAGCTGAGGTATTTTTCTTTTGTGGTGGGCACTAATAGTACAGAACAGTGCAGATCAAACAGAGAAAATACTACACATTTGTAACTGTGATGCAAGAAGTGGGACAACCAAGAAGAGATCAAGATTTTGCTTTATAAAAGGTTGGTAGCTTTATTCCTCCCTTATCCCCTTTTCGGTTGTTTCCAAGTAGCAAACTTTAACCACAGACAAGGAATATCTTGGGCAATATATCCATAAATGAAGGCCTGCTTTGAGATGACAGTGCCAGTCTGTACTCAGCTTTTAAATATGTAGAAAGAAGACTTCCTGAGGCATGTTAAATACCCAAAGCAGCAAAGTGGGGTTAGCTTGATTTTGAAAAACAGCTTTGTTTGAAATCAGTGCAAGTGAGGCACCCTCTTTGGAGCACTTAGTTTTCATATACTTAGATGAAAACTCGGTAAACTTGGCAGTACACTCCCAAGTAATTTTCAAAAATGAATTGTAGGCACTTTTGAAAATTTTGTATGCCTTATGAGGCTTTATGTTTGCCTTATGAAGCCCCTCATGTATGTCTTAGGTATGCCAAAAGAAGCTTTGGAAAGCAAATGAGGCAGAGTGTGTTTAAAACCAAAAGAGATATAACTGGGGACTGCATTGCTTTTACTAATCATATTAGAATAGGCCCTGCTTGATTCTTGGCTTCCTCTGATGTAAGTGAAAAACTCGTAAGAGACAGCTCTTTCCTTTTAGGGCTATTGTTCAAGAAGACAGATCAGGAGGTAGGGGGAGGCAGAAGCAAGGCATGATCAAATGCCTTACAGCACCAGCAGCACATCTAGCACATCTCTGAAATGTCTACCATTCGGTATTTTTCAGATATTATCTGCTTCAGAAAAGTGTGACAAGTTTCAATTAACTCTTCAAAGGTTTGCAATAATATGCCAGCAAACTAGTCTATGCTCTGTATGTGCATAGCTTATATGCACTTATACAAACAGCTTGCCTGCTTATCTGTAACATTAGTGGTTTAGTAGCAGTGCCCTAATAGAAGCTTTCTTGGTATTTTCTGTAATATTTCTCTTTCAAAGCAGAAAATTGTTAAGCTCTTCAAGAATTATCCTGCATGTCAATTAACTCACTTTTTGAGATGAATCATTAGGTATCTAAGTGTCTCGTAATGAGCAGCAGGGAGTAACATCAACACTTCATGTATTGCTTCTAGTCGTTCATCAGGATTGGAGATTTCTGTAAAAATACCAAACAGGATTAATGTTAATAGGGCTTCTCATGCGTAAACAGCAATAAATTAGCAAGGTAACTTATTAGTATGAAATCATTTACAAGCCATTGACTGCGCTTGGAGGGATAAATATTAAACTCATAAATGTGGATTTTATCAGCAAAACTTCTGCATCCTGAAAAAAACTGGCTTTACAAAGAAATCAGCAACAAAGACCGCCTAGGAGTTACCTCTATGGTCTGTAGCTCTATCTACAGGTCTGTAAAGGTACAGTACCTGAGCTTTGTTAAGTGCTTCATAATACCACTCTGCCCAGAACTATCTCACTAAAATCTTACATAAGATTACTTCCATTAGCCTTCAAAACCAGACAGGAATGGGGACATATGCCTTTAGAGACTAAGCTTGAATATATAAGTTTAGCTAGAGGTTGAAGTGGCAAGGAATTGAGACTTTTGAACATATTTAAAAATGTAGGTATCAGTGATACCTACATATACTGAGTATCATCAATAATTTAAAAGTGTTTGGCAATCTCTCTAAAAATCTGAGTGGGATTCATGTATTTTACATGAAAAGTATAGATTCCCAAGCTGTGAACTAAGTCAGTTGTATTTGCTGCATGACTCTTCATTCAAATGGCACCAGAAGTCCAAGATATTACAGGATTAAGAATCTCTACATCCTGCTTTTAAGAGATTGGTGCATGGATCGGAACTGCTTCCTCTGGGCATGTTCTTTACAAGCAAGAAAAATTTCTCAGCCAAGGAGGAAGAGAAGAATGCAGGAGAGAGGTATCTGCAGTTGCATTGGGAGTGCAAGCTGGGGTAAGCCAGAGGGAAAGGGAAGGCAGCACAATCACACAGACAGATCACTCTTCCTGCTGCTCATTGATATATATATTGGATGAGAAATGTAACTAAAGATTGGTGCAAATTACTATGCAATACATACTTGCTGCCTCTATGAATTTGGAATAGGTGTCATAGGTGATCACAGGAATCGGTAAGTCTCTGAAGTATAGCTTCAGTGCTCCAGCAATGATGTTTATGTCTGGATAAATACTGGCAGAAATATCAGCCTTGTCACCATCTAGAAAAGGAGGAAGAATCTTTTTGAAACCATGCTAATTTTGAAGCAAGGTTAGACTTCTAATACAGATTTATTGCATGCAACCTGACAAGAAAAAACAACCTGAAAGCATTTGGAAGGCTTAAATGAGAATATATTGCTACTAGCGTTATGATATATGAATGAGGAATTGTAGTTTCTATATGTTTTAGTAAACACTTTATTTGCTTACATCTTTTGGAGGGACTGGTGACTACGTCATCCATACCTGCAGTGTACCATCTCAAACATACTGTTTTAATGTTGGATAAAAACCCATATTAATAATATATTTCTTGCACCTGGCCCATTTAATCACTGAAAATAAGCTAATAATAACTTATTCTGATGTATTTTCTATCTGCACATGAGTGCCCAGGAGTATGAACCATTTTTTTCATTTCCACTTGGGGAAACAGAGGCACAGAGAAATAACATAAATATCCAGTGACAATCAGGAGACCAGTAAAAAAAAAAAACCCAGAGTAAACATCCAAATGTATCTATAGTGATTAGCAAGTAAGGAAGCTGCATTATTGTCTGGATAACCACTAATGTCTTTATATTTGACTTTTATTTATAGCAAAGATCTAAATTTAAATAGGCATGCGAAGTCACTTAGCTATACAATATATTCTGAAATGCGGATCGCAATTTGTTAAATGAATATGGATACCTGTAATGAATGAACAGCTAAACAGATGAATTATGCAACTGAAATGACATACATTTTGTTTGCCACATTATAACACAGAATTCTATTACAGAGCACTTTTAAACACATGATCTTAAAGTTTGCAAGTGTTGCTGGGAAATCCTTGACTAATGCTTGCCTTGCAGTGAGTGCAATTGTAAGAACTATCAGCAAGGCTGGATCACTATAATTTTTCAACTTCAAATGACTGCATCTGTTCTGTACTACCTACTACCCTCATACACACATTTTACTCCACATCAAGAAATCCTACTTTTCTTCCTTCCTGGGACCTGTCTTTGGTAGTCTTCCAGTAGAAAGATGGGTAGGGTACTGGTCAAGTAGATGTGGCTGCCTGGCTTTAACCCCCAGCTTTACCTCAGGCTTCTCTGAGATTAGCTATAACCCATAGTCCTTATTTCCCACCATTCAGCTACAGATATTAGCGCTCCCTCACAGCAGGTGTTGAAGATTAGGACCATACGGTGCATGGGGTGATGCAGGGTTATGCTTCCTTCAACAGCAGAGAGGAGTTTGCTTGTGTCTGCCACGAGGTACAAGCACAAGCTCGGGCTGTTACCACCAAGGTGCTGACATGTTGTAAAGCCATTGCCTTGCTTGTCTTGCAACAAGTGCTTGTAGACATGCCCTGATACAGACAGATGAGTGGGTGTGCTTGATACATGACATCTAAGATGGAGATAAAGGCTTTCACAGCAGAGTAAAAGAGTTTATATTGATTGTAGACATTTTATACAAACCTATGGCATTAATCTTGCAGGGATACGTCCTGCCCTAATGTATGCACATAATTCTCATTAAGACTAATAGCACTACATGTTCTCGTCAAGAGGAGATTATATGCTTAAGTGTTTAAAACAAACAGCCTTTCTTGATGCAGCTGAATGGTCTGAATACATCCATCAGCATTTAATTTAATACAGCACCAATAAGCCCTAGGAGGATGTTTACGCTGCCCCAATCTTTTGTTTAATCCACACGTTCCAGGCACGGTAGCATTAGTCTTGTAAAGCTTTGTGTGGAGAGCTCTATTTAATTGATGGACACTGAGCACTCAAAATGCTCCACTGAAAACAGATACCTCCAAGGAGCCAGCAGCTGCATCAGAACAGATACAGCAAAGCAGAAGCTTACATCTATTATCCAGGTCACCAGTACAGTAAATGGAAGTGTTATTTATTTAGTACTTTTACAAAGCAGGCCAGCAAACTTCCTTAAAGGGGCACTTCAGCTAGAGGTACTTCAAACATACCTTTTATTTACATATTTGCTTACTGTAGGAAAAATGCACGAATTCCTGAGTCAAAGATTTTTCTCTTCACTTCAGAGACACATACACATCCATTAGAAATGCCCTGAAGTTAATTTTAAAGTGAGCACAACAATACATCTGTTACAATATACTCTACACACTTCTGCAGTAGGTATGTAGGGGAAGGTGGATTTTCGTTTTCCTTTCATGGATTTTGGATTTTTTTTCTCCTTTCAGTTTTAGCAGTTGAAGGCCTTTGGCAGGCTGCAGTTATTTCTTATTCTCATCAAACTCACGGATTTTTATTTTTTTTAAACACACTTAAAATTCAAAGCACTAAGAAAGAAAAATTAATACATTGCTGGAAAAGTCATGACATATTTTACAGAGAATCTTCTGCAGTAGCACACTATGTGAACTCAATGTGGTTTATGTTACCTTCTGCATTACCACAATAAATTTTTTTAAATCTTCAATACAGGATTTTTTCATCAGATTGCAGTGGCCATATATTAATATGGTATTGTTTTAATAAATTTTGAATTACATAATTCATTTCAGCTGTACAAACTTAACCCTACCCAAACCCCATTATTTATCTTTCCTTGTTCCTTTGACTGTCAATGTATTTTGGTGCATTATGTTGAAGTTTGAATATCTCAAGACAAAGAAAGTCTTTATTCTTTTCCTTACAAGTTTCAGCTGACTTTGGATGCCATAGAAATATATCAATAGTTTATTAGAGAATGAAATAGAATAAGCATTACATTCTTAAAGCCTCAGCTATGCCCTCTGAATACTGAATTAGATTTTTCTTAAGTTCCTTTTTCCTAAATGCTTTGTTTTTATTGCACAACCTTTACCACGCTAACATGCTTCTTTGTGTTTTTTCTTGGATTTGGCATTTGACAGGTTTTCATCTACACTGGCAAAAGAGTGAGTATGAATTAGGATGCCTCTGAGTACTCATGTAATATTTAACAGCATAATATTTTTAGCAAGTGTATTGTACCAGCCAGTCATACAAACAAGTGGGAGGACAGAATGCAGTGGTGACAATGGCAGCTCTGTGGATAAAATGCACAATGGGTGTTCTCTGGATGCCACAACGCCACAGCTCAACAATGCTGACAGAGAGCAACTGTCATTCTATAGCACCAACATTCACCGGATTAAATAAATCCACATTATTCCCCTCCTTCTCATTACAAAAATCACTAAAATGGAACATTGTCAGTGCCTCAGAGAGCCTAACGCTAATTTACAGTAGGGGTATTTACACTGCTTTGGCTTTGCAAGGCAGTCTTAGTTTAAATCAGATGAGGACCAACTTCACCCTGTTTTAAAACAACTATCCCTGTTTCACTGGGCCCAAGTAATATTATGTGGGATGCTATTCTCTTCCCAAGATGTTGACTTTGCAAACTGGCTTTGCTTTTCTGTTCTTGCTATAATTCTTTGGAAGCAACAAGTGAGTGTCTCTTTGTCAAAGCAGAATTAGTCAGAGGGAGGGCTGGCTTCTCATCATTGGACCCCTTCAGCTGCACAAGAGACCAGCAGGAGAGGTACCCTACAGCCAAGTCAGCCCCCATGCCTCATCTCTGTATCGTATTGTCTTCCGGTCCCTGTGGCTTGATGAAGAGCTTGGGAACCAGAAAGTTTGATGGCATTATTTCAGGGGTGTATCCTGTGTGTTAGAATGGCCTGTCTATTTTCAAACTCTTTCATTAAAAGCTGTATTTTTGGAGATGCAGAAGTGTACTGGCATTTTAGCCAGGTGCCTGGGGACTGACTCAGAAATGATGTGCAGGGAGTGACCTCTGTAATGACTGAGTGCAGTGTTCTGCTACTGCAGGCACCATGCCATATAACCCTTCTGGCAAACCCTGCAACTTCCACTTTTAAAACTAGTTAAGGTTTTTTTATACCTGCTCTTACAAGAAGCCTTTAAAAGCCTTGCTTTCAGACAGTTAAAAAATGGTTTTTAACTTGGCAAAAAAAATTTATTCATGGCCAGCGTACATCCTCTAGTACTGTGTCAAGAGTTCAGACTTCCCCTCTCTGGTCCATACCTTTGCTCTCAGCATCTCCTTTGACTATCCCAAGCTACTTTAAAACACATTTACCTTCTGCTATGCAGTCTACTCAAGAGATGTCTGAGATAATGATGTGACCAGATATGCCTGCTTCTGCTGCAACACCTATCTATTTACCAGAACTGATCAGGAATTTTCCATTTTATACTTCAGATACGAATTTTTCCTTTTTATTTATTTTTAAACTTAAAAAAAAATTAATTTCCTGGAGTGAATGTGGAAATACAAATTCTGTAAAACTTCTACAAACTTCACTTTCTGGGCTGAAAATTAAATTTGAAGAAAAAACTTCTAGGTGGTGGTGGAGGCAAGACATGCCAGCTGGCTCTCAGCTCCTTTCTCTCCCAGCTCTGTCACCTGGGATAGAGAACTGGGATATTCCTCATACCTTGGGATACTTCACTCCATGATTCTCTGGCTTCTACTGCTTAGCAGGAATAACAAGGCATCAGAAAAGCAATGCTCCCACCTATGGGGCTGGGATGCAAAAGAGAGGCTGGTGTTCCTGTCTCTGTAAACTTCAATCTCACAGGGAAGTAACCCCTGAGCCATCAGGTTGGAAGTATCTTAACAATTCAAACTTCTGCCAGCTGACAACCACCTTCTAGCTGCACAGCCCACAAGACAGAATAAAAAAAATCTATTTTGTTTTTCTTTAAATCCTTTCCTGAAAAAACCCTCAACTCATCCTACTTTTCCATCTCAGTTCAGGGAGAAAACATTTTCAAACCTGGAATGTCTTGAAAGTTATCAGTTTCTGGTCTTCAAAATACTCTAGTTATACAGTTCTCATAACAAGGTTTTGTTCATCTTTCTGCTGCTTTTAAGCATGCTTTTTTTATTCATGGCAACACTCCCTCTTTCCTTTCTTAGCCCCTTCCCCTCATGAAACTGTTAAAAAAAATGCAGACATAGATTTTTATCAATTTATGCCCAGTGGTCTTTCCCACAGCCTTTGTATACAAACTCTATTCTTGCCTTCTCTGCTTCAATGTTTAACCATGGTTTTTTACCTTTGGAAATCCAAAACTGCTAGTCACCTTACTATTGCCGTTGCACTTTGTTCCTTTCTAATTTAAGTGTGTGTGGCCATCAGTTATGCTGGGAATATAGGCAATAAATAGGCAATAAACTGAAATGACTCCAGTGGTTCAAAGCATTTGCAAAGGATCTGCAGCTGCAGCAGTGTTGAAGTCATGCTTAGACATAAATTTAAATCTGCTTTCTTCCAACTCTACAACCTGTGCCTCTCCTTCTGGGTTTCATTCAGGTAGGTACACTTAGAGGAGGATTAACACACAGAACAAAAGGGTTTGCCAGGCCAGATCTACCTGCAGGGAGCAGAATGGGACTTGTGAGGACTGTGATCCTCTCAGTAGCACTGTGTTCTGTGACACGTCTGCAACACTACCTTCCTGTGATAGCAGTCATACCACTGTGCATCTCTTTTGCTCAATTAAGGGCTGACCCATGTCTGTATATGCATGGGTTCACAACTGTAGCATCCAACATATTTTAAAATATGAATTATTTTTAAAAGGGTATTTCAGCATGAAAACAGTCAGTTTGGAAACTGGTAGTTGTACTTCCTTTATGGTAATATCTGCATGACAACCTGGCTCCAAACAAAAAGTCTTCAGGCACAGTAAGATGTGCCACCCTCAGACCTTGCTGGACTGCACAGCCTCACCTGGAGTCCCCACCCCTCCTGCCCATGGGTGCCCAGGGCTCTCAGTCCCTGCCTGAGTGACATCCCAGGCATCTCCAGCTGTGTCATGGCCAGGCCAGTGTGTGCCCATGCATCTTTCTGGGCACCACCCTGACCACAGGCTGACTTTCTGGCTTAACCTGGACCCCCCTTATCCCCCGTGGGCTTGTGATCACTGGGCTGTGTCTGACCCAATTCCTTAACATGGCAGAGGTAATACATGAAAAAATTAAGTAGAAAGGAAAACACTATTTATGGGAAAGGAGAAGAATATTCATGTAACTTCTTAAATGTACTTGAAAAGGTATTTTCTATTGATGAAAGCCCTATTCTGCACTCACATAACACTTTAAATTAGTCCTGTGTGCAAAGACTGTGCACAACCAGAACCAACGTAATCAGCTCAATCAATTCAGAAGGGCTACGAGTATGGTTATCAGGTAGTGTTTTAATTATTAATTTTTCAATATGCTGTACAACCAGCCTCCTCACTGCTCCTCTCATCTGTTGTGCAGATACAATAACGTGCAGAGAGGTGCAATGCTTTCTACACAGATACATGCTGAATGACTTCCCAGTTGGAGTTCCTGGTCCTTAAACTCATAAATAGATTAAGCACTGAGTCAGTTAAAGAGAGGACTAAGAACTTTCCCCTGGTACCATCTAGGCTCACACTTGAACTAGGGGCCTAGGCTGAGCAATCATCCAGCCACCCAGTCAGCCTTCTACCCACCCATTCTTAGGGTTTCATTATTCCTTCCAACATATTTTCTTCTTTTGAAAAGGACTACAGATTAATTTAAGGACTCTGAAAAGACAGATTGCTTTCTGTACTTCTGTTTGTAACTCAGTTTCATTACCATGGTACCCATATAAACCCCAAAAGAACTGAAAGGTCCTAGAACTGAAAGCTTAGATTAAAATTGTACAAGTTTTAAAAAATGGTGTACCTCGATCAAAGGCCATTTTCACATCTTCAATGTGCTCAGTGAAGCCTGAGACTCTGTAGAGGCCCTCGGACTTCAAACCTGAAACAAAAAATTCCTGTTTAACTTAGCTTCAGTAACTAACAAATATTTAGGCTTAAAAACAACACAGCAAGAACAAAAGACCTACTAAGTGTAGCAAAATATTATTTGTAATGTGAAACTCTGAAGCATTTAAGGAAGATCAAGACAATGTTAAATAGTTATTTTAAAGGATTAAAGACTTTAGAATTTTAGAATGCTTTCTGATTTTGTTAGGTACATGGTTGGTTTCATTATGTTAGAGGAAAATACTGCAATTTGCTAATGGTAAGGCATGTGATGTTATTACGATTTATTCATTTTATGTAGGAGATTTTCCTGGATTTGACTATAATTAATAAAGCTTTAGAGGGCTCCCTTCCTTTTACCAGTTGCTTAATGACAAATAGCAATTCAAGTAAAAGACTGCCTTTCCCTATGAGCACATTTCTTTCCTGTTTTGCTGTCAGCTTTTACTTATACACAGCTGAAAGATGGGATGGATGCAGTTGTTCTCCTTCTATCATTCTTTCACACAAGAGGCCTGCTCACTTGCACAACCCTCCCCCCATTGCTCCACACCAACATGAAATGCAGGGCAGCCCAGCAGAGCATGCTGAGTTATACGTTATTTATTTTAATCCTAGAATTCCTTATTATAACTACACACCACATTAAACCTACTTAAAAGTTCCACTACACTTTGTCTTAAGAACAAAATCAGAATATTTCATAGTTCTATGGCAAGTAAAGAAAGAAATATAAAGATATTGAAAAAACAGAGAGCAGGCAGCAGATTTTATCTTAATCAATAAATGTACAAGTAAGTGATTAGATCCCAAATGCAATGTAGCTTCCTGATATATCACTGGAGTAAAGCTTTTCTGTCTTAGTCCATACTATTCTTGCTATTTGTCCCTGCAATGATGATATAATCCTGGTAGAGCTTTACGGAGCAGTGCAGGGGATTTACTAGTAAGTCTTTGATTCAATTCAGTAGATGATGTGTGGCTGTGAAATCCCTATGGCTAGTATCAGTGTGTTGCTATGCAGATTACTGGGATGCCATGAATTCAACATTATGAGATTCCTGTGCTGAAGCTGTGACTAACAGGAGAATTTGGCTTATTGGGCAGCACAACATACACATTTGCTATCCAAAGCAAAATACATGATTATTAAAGAGGGGAATATGTGATTATTGGAGAGAACATGTTTTCTGGTACAGGTCTGTTTAGCAAAAACCTGTCACAAGCTTGAGTTTTGGCTGTGGCATGCTGCCTGTGCCACAGGATCCATCAGTCAGTAACCAAACATCATGTGAAATCCTGATCAGTTTGTGTCCTGCCACAAAACACCACAGACTGTGACCTCAGTTGTCTGAGTCACTTTCAGTCACTTGTGTTCTCTTGCCCACAATGTCCGTAAAGGTTATTAATAATGGATTTGATTTAAACTGATTACTCCAGAATTGGATGTGTCCTTAGGTATGGTAAAATAAAGTAATGAAAAAAGACACATATACATGAACTTAAAGTTCACTTTAAAGTTCACCCCTTTCAGAACTGTAACTTAATACATGTTTTGACATGTTTTCAGAAAGCATTTCAGGAAATTGCATTAAGAAACACCATAATTTTACTAGCTAATGCAAAGCAATGTATCACCTACACTAAAAAAACCCCTCTCTCATCCTGTCCTCAGTGTGCATGAGCATACTACCCTGCTTGAGCCTAGCACACAATTCATCGCATTGTGCCTGCTGGTTTCCTAAGCACACAAACCTCTTGCTTCGATCTCCCGAATGCATGAATCCACAACCATGGGCCTCTGGGTATTGTGGGCTTTCACAAGTGTGGTGAGATCGCAGCAGTAGACTCGCTTTATCCTCTTGAGGTCTGGTTGGCAGTCGTTGGGCACATATTTGGAGCACTGCTTATGCACGTTCAACCCGCAGTCTGTAAGCAAAGTTAGCCAGGTTATTAATTAATACTAATGCTGACCAATTTATTTCCTTGGTCCATGTCAAGCAAGGGGCACAATTTCCCCGTCAGTCAGCAAAGACAGAGTGAATAGGATGGAGATGAGAAAGATGAGCATGGAAATGTATAAAAATCTGACAGTGGGAAAAGTGAACTCCAGCAGAGTTGTTAAAAAGCTGTAAAAATGCTGGATGTCCCTCACAACCTTCTGAGCTGTAGGTGACTGCTGGTGCACTGTGGATCAGTTCATTACTGGACACGTAGCTCAAGGTGTTGCATTTGAACACATGAGACTTAACTTTGCGTATTTTAGATTAGTCTTAAATAAAATTGGCACAGTAATGACTATCTTCTGCTGGCTGTCTTGTGGCTCAGTACTGGTCATGGTTGAATAACCTAAGATTCACCTGAGCACTCAAACCAGGACAGTGCTCTGAGACAGCATGCCTCACTCCCCCTTCCTTCCACATTCCTGCACTGTCACATTTTGGCTCGCTCTGCCACATCAGCAGACTCCCCATCCCTGGCTCATCACTTCACTGGTGACCAAAGTCTCCCCTGTGTTTAGTCTGTACATCAGTTTAGGCATACAAAATGCCGTGAAAGGCATGATGTGAAAAAGTGCTTCATTTTGCAAACAGCTCTTGGTGTCACTCCAGAGTCAAATCCTACTCTCAGTTGCTCAGCTGAGTTTCTATTAATTTAAACATCTCTACTTCATCTCCACAAATTGAATTTTTCTAATAGACTCAAATATTCAGCCAAATTAATTTATAAGCTTCAGTAAACACCACCATTGTGAGTTGCATTATCTCACGTAACTCTGATTCCTGCTTTAATGTTTTTCCAGTCATGCCCATCACTGATGGTACCCTTTTAGTTAACTTAATGTTAAGCTATTAGAAATGTAAACATGACTCTATTAACTTGCAGTGTGTTTCAGTATTATACTCTATAAAATATTAATCAAGCAAAATCATACACAAACGCCTAAACATTTAATGGAATTGGGTGGGGTTTTGTGTGTTTCTCCATGCAGTTATTACTGCATAATACATTTTTGTTCTGTGAAATTTAAACAAATGTGAGAAGTTATAGTTAGAATCTTCCCTGCATTGTTTTCAGTGCTGTTCTCCAAACACGTGAAGTTAAATCCAAATACATCTGTCTACTTAGAGTTAAATGCTGGCAATTTAATGAAGGAGTGTATTATGTTTAGGATGTCCCCCCAAGTTCCTCAAAATGGTCATCCTGCTGCATGAGGATCAGCGTGGCCAAGTCAGATATGGCGATGCACTCTCCGAGCCCTTTCCAATAACCAATGGCATAAAGCAAGGTTGCGTTCTCGCACCAACTCTGTTCACAATATTCTTCAGTATGATGCTCCAAAGGGCCACGGCAGACCTTGATGAAGACAATGGCATCTACATCCGATACCGTACTGATGGAAGCCTGTTCAACCTCAGGAGACTGAAGGCCCACACCAAGACCCTCAATCACCTTGTCCGGGAGCTTCTTTTTGCTGACGATGCTGCCCTCGTTGCTCACACAGAAGCAGCTCTGCAGCGCTTAACATCCTGCTTTGCAGAGGCTGCTGAGCTTTTTGGGCTGGAGGTCAGCTTGAAGAAGACAGAAGTTCTCTTCCAACCTGCACCTCAGGAAGCCTTCCATCACCCCCGCATCACCATAGGTGAATCAGAACTCAAGTCAGTCCAGCAGTTCACCTATCTGGGAAGCATCATTTCCTCAGATGGTAAGATTGACCAAGAGATAGACAACAGGTTAGCAAAGGCGTACAGTGCCTTTGGAAGACTCTATAAAAGAGTCTGGCACAATAAACACTTGAAGAAAAGTACCAAGATTAGTGTCTATAAAGCCATTGTGCTGTCCACTCTTTTATATGGGTCTGAATCGTGGGTCATCTACCGCCGCCATCTGCGTCTCCTCGAACGCTTCCATCAGCGCTGCCTCCGCACTATCCTGAACATCCACTGGTCTGATTACGTGACCAATGTGTCTGTCCTTGAACAGGCAGCAGTCACCAGTATTGAGGCCATGCTGCTGAGAACGCAGCTGCGCTGGGCAGGGCACGTCTCCAGGATGGAGGATCACCGCCTCCCTAAGATCGTGCTCTATGGTGAACTTGCCACCGGCTGCCGCAAGAGAGGAGCCCCAAAGAGGAGATACAAGGACGCTCTGAAACAATACCTCAGCCTTGGCTGTATTGACTACCATCAATGGTCCACTTTGGCCTCCAGTCGGGAGGCGTGGAGACACACCATCTATAACGCTGCTGATTCCTTTGAGAATGCACGCAGAATCAGTCTGGAGGAGAAAAGACAACGCAGAAAGAACCGTGCCTCACCAACACCGCCTATGGAGACTTTCTGCTGTGCCTTTTGCAACCGGACTTGCCTATCTCGCATTGGCCTCTTTAGCCATCAGCGCGCTTGCAGCAAGCGTGGGTAGAGCCCTTCCCAAATCTTCGTTCGCGAAGCCTAGCCATGATGATGATGTATTATGTTTCATACTAAATAAATAAGCCTTTTCATAAGTTTAATATTTTATATATGTGAACAAATACAGCACTATGCATTAGTGAGGTCAGCTTTTACACACTTGTGTTTAAGACCAAATAGCTTGAAAAGCAAAACTGCTGTTCCTCTTTTAATGTCCTTCTCATATTCTTTGTGTTACCCTTACTCATCAACAGGCAGACAAAATACAGCAGGAGCTGAGACTGCACTTACTAAAACTGCATTCGTGAAAGGTATTTTGATCCTTCAAACTGCAGTCTAAATTTTAGGTAACAGCCACCTCCTTCATCCATGGAAGGCAGATGTCAGGGCTGGATGTGTTTTGTGCCAGCCAGAGATCAGGAATGCCTGGAGGTCAGGGCAGGGAGAGGTAAGACAGAGATAAGACAAACAACTTTTGGAAGTGATTGCAGATCTGGAGAAAGAAGTTATGAAAACCCATTTGCAATGCACCAAATACTATTGCTACCACAAACACTCATGATGTGATTATTGCATTTTTCCAAGATAATTTTTTCCCAAAAAAGAACAAACGAATTTAAAATAATTAAGGCATTATTAAAATGCCAATTCAACTATACAGGCACCAGAAAACTAATTCCTCTTGGAAAATGAAGGTTGTATTTTTCAGTTTTATCTTGAGGTGACAT
This sequence comes from Grallaria varia, assembly GCA_013396735.1. Classification (NCBI taxonomy): domain Eukaryota; kingdom Metazoa; phylum Chordata; class Aves; order Passeriformes; family Formicariidae; genus Grallaria; species Grallaria varia. The sequence continues at coordinate 495,535 of VWZG01000904.1, forward strand.
ACATGCAGCAATACATGGCATTTTTGTGGGAAACAGGTGGCAGTATTTTTTGCAGACAAGGGCACTTACCAGTAGTTGGTGGCAAAAAGAGGAGTAATGAAACCTAGGTGCTGGCTGGATTTGCCATTTCCAGTGTTTGTTTCTTAAGACGTAAAAACCTTCAGGGACAACTTTACTATAAGTAACAGGTTTTAATGTACACACCAAGGCACAGACAGGGCTGAGGTGCTACCAAAAATGATGTTACTCTCAGCAGCCAATGGCTGATGGCTTCATTCCTAAGCCAGCTAATGAGGCAAATGAAAATGTTCTAACTTCTGCAGGAGGATTTCTTGCCTTGTTCTGTAAAGACATCCCGGTCCCCACTCCTGCAGGGAGTGCAGGCTGGGGTGGGACAAATGCCTGAGCATTTCAAGAGATTGAAAGAAAATGGTGAAGGGCTACCTGAACATCTCACTCCCTGAGCGATGAGACCCCACATGAAGTTGGCACAGTATTCACACCAGTGTGGACCTCGAAACGTATGGACCTGTAATACAAATGGGGGTGGGAGAAAGAAATGGGGTCACTTGGAGGCAGATGGTCTGACAGATGGAACAACTGAAATGGATAAACAATAGAAGACTCAGTAGGAGGAAATCTTTAGCACAGTGCCCACATCCTTCCAAAATCTAGATGAAATAAACCAGAGGAACAGAAATTTGCTTTGATCTTGTAGTTTATCTTTCAGTAGGCTTAACATTAAAGAGAACTGGGCTGTGTACCACACTGAAAACAAATAATTTTTGCTCGTTGACATTCTAGCTATAGCGGAGGGGAGGAACTCAGGAATAAAAAAATAAAATGAATAATCCAAGGAACTGTAGATAAAAGCAAATGGCACTCTTCCCCAGTCTAGTTAGTAAATTGAACTCACAAAGGGAAAAGATGTCAGTAGACTCTTTTTCAGCAGACCAAACTTCATTTTTCTACAGTCCACATGAGTAAATAAGGAGGAATAAAATGACCTGTGTGCTGACAGAGCCCACAGCCAGGTTTTGCACACCACCACTGCTACCAGCACTGCTTTCCTAAAAAAGGCTACAGCAGAAGACCTTTTTATTTAAGATGCGTGTTCTGGTAAAGTAAGCATTTCATTTTCATTGAAACAAAGAAGTGAGGTCTCTGCCCATGTGAATGGACATGGTATAAACTAGATTTGGCCAGAGACTCAATTGAGCCTAACAAAATATAAATCATGCACACTCTGGCTGCTAATGTGCCCTTTTCCTTCTCTCTGCTCTTGTTTACCCATTGGGTGGATGGCTGAAAGGCTGCTTCCACCCGCTGGGATGGGAAAAGCTGCTCTTTGCTTTTCGTAGAGTGAAAAAATGGTCATTGCCCTTTTCAGATAAACTGTGAGGTTTTAGGCTCAGCATTTGGCTTGCTAATGTTTTTGCCCCATTTGTCTGCAGGATCACACTTACACAAGCCTGTACTCTTGAGTCCAAGAAGATGAAGTATTGTGATTTTAATACAGACATTTCTTTCTGATTTCGAGATAAAACTGAGTCTGAGTACAAATGGCTCCTGACTAACTACTCAGTCAAATGACTGTGTGAAGAAGCGTAAAGCAATAGTAATTCTTCCTCCCTTTTAACAGTGAAAGGTCAAAATTGGAATGTCTGACCATTATCTTTTGAAATGGTATTTCACCTCTCAGAAAAATGTGTATCTCTGTGAAACAAGACTTTGCAATAAAGTTTGAGATAGATATATTAATAGATATAGCCACATACTTCTTTCTCAATTTATTTTATGTTGCTGAGTGGGTAGCATGACTTTCAGACATGGCTTTTCGTGGGGGTAAACAGCTGTATGTAACATCAAACTGGTGACCTGAGTTTCAGTCATATGCACTGTGTGACCTTCAGTGGATACAAAACTACAGATACAACTAATTATGCCTGCATCTTTACCATTTTTAGACTGAAAGCCACATAATTAATAGGCCTGCACCTGCACTTAATTGTGGGTGAAAATCATCTGCTTGGGAAGATAGCTAACTGTGTCTTCTGCTTTGCAGCAGTTTACAAAAGCTAACCTCGTGAGACGGGGCTGTAAAAGCTCAGTCAGGACTTTTAAAAACACACCACTTCACATATAAAGTCCATTGCAGTTGCTAGGATATTTGGGACCTACTTGCTCACTTTACATAAGGCTTATTTCAGCTGATCATGCTGTGGTCTATTTTGAAAATGGTCTCTGATTATTCCTTGATCTCTCCTGCCAGTAACTGGGAAGTCATCAATGCTGGCTGAGGGCTCCATTTGAGAAGTGCTGACGGCACACCCTTCCCTTGTTCCGTTCAGCTTGGTGGCCCTCAAAGGTTGAGCTTGCTTTATTCACTCACTTCAGTTTTTCACGGATCTGCATTTTAGCTCAAATGGCAAGTCTCCAGCTGAAATACCCTGTGAAAAGCTAGTCTTGGTGGTTTCTAGCCAAGCTGAAACAGGGAAATAATCTCTAACTGAAAAAAGGGAGAGCTTCAAAAGTTTTTAGATGAAGGTGCAAAAAGTCTCTTAAGGTGCAGTTTTGAAGTAAGTCTCTTATGGCTTGACATTAATTTTAAAGAAATAACAGAGGAATTCTGTTCTTAAAAACAGTTTTGAATGGTAAATGGAAATTTTGCCTGCAAGATTGGCCTAGTATCTGTTTTAAACCGGGAAAGGTAACAGCAGGTCTTAGGTTTTTGAGATGGTTTTGCCCCATTCTTTGTAACTGCATCATTACAAATGGACTGGGCTTAGATTTTTTGGAAATATGACCACAAGTTATTTATCGCTGGTGCCTACCCCATCCTGCTGTCTCAGGAGACTTCTCTGTGTACACACAGCATAGGCTTGGGCTGCTTGGGTTAGAGCTGACACATAATTCCAACTTTCCAAAGAATTTATAAGGAACTATTTATTCAAGTAAGCCAAAACCATGAGGTTTCAGACTATACACTGAAATTTTCTTGCTCCATCTTTCAGCCTCTTTCCATGAGAAGTCATTCCTTACATTCATTGTCTCTCCTCTGCTGGATGGTCTCACACAACACTACATTGCATGTCTCTTCTTGTTGCCGCCTTCTGCTCTCACCTTCACACCTTCGTTGCCCTTTCTTTCAAATAGCAGCATTCTCATGTGGGTGCTACCTTATGCACTTTTAGTTTGTGTCTGAATCATCTTCACAGAGGAAGAAACTGAGACCAAATTTAAGGAGTGCCAGTACAGTGGCAAAACAAAATAATGCCTTAAGCAATATTACAGAAAGAGCCAAAAATTGCCTTGAATCGAAACACATTTTTTAAATTGGCATTATATAGTGTTGTTTCTGAGACAATTTTGTTGTTTATGTGACTGGTTTTGAAGACTTTTCTATTTGCCTCCAAAGAAGATAATATTTTTTACCAACTTTTGCCTGAATACAGGCACATTTGTACTCTCCTGTGGTCTCCTGCGGAACCTGAGCCATTTGCAGGGAAGAAAAGCCAACCCTGCTTTTATTTTTGTTTAAATGAATACACATAATCTTCATGATGTCTGTAAAAAATGTGTTCCCCAAACCCTTTGTCTCCCAGAAGCAGTATTATCTGCAGTGCTTAACACAAGTGGGAATTTATCCCAGAGCCTCCTCTCTCCCAGCAGATATGACTTGTCTGTAATCAGCTGCCTTTACTGCACTAGCCTGCCTGCAAATGGGATTTGCCCACGCTATGGAGGCAAACAGGCACAGTATTGTGGTAAATGCACATTATTCAGCTGTATTCGCTCAGTTTAAGCGGCACAGAAGCCCTCTCATGAATTCCCAGTCTCGAACAAAGAGCGTGGAGCATCCCCAAACTCTACACTGCTGCCCTCAGGCACAAGGTTGACCTCACCACCAGCTGGGACTCCACTGAGGCTGGCAGGTAAAGCGCATCTGAAAGAGCCTCCTGGATCCTAATGCCAAGAGGATTTCACTACCCAGTTAGGCTGACACCCACATAGCTAGAGAAATACCTCTATGTTTTTCTAAACAGGGCTTCAGAGATTTATTCTCTTTCCTGAATTACAGTGTGTCTACACTGGCTAATGCAAAGTTGTCTCGCCAGACAGACGCCAGCTCCAAACCTAAATCCATGTGATTGTGTGGTGTGCTCAGGATGAACCCAGCTTAACAAATCAGCCTGGATACTAAATCTTTTTCTGTTCATTTGCCTTGAGTGTCTTGATATTTGGAGGAGAGGTTGATGCGAAAGCATGGATGCTCAGAAGGGCATAACCTGGTGGATGCTCCAAACTTCAACACTACTTTTTAATCTTTGTATTAGCTTGGCAAGGATGGAAGGAGAGCCGTCCTTGCTCTGAATTTGTGCCTTGAGTCTATTTCTTCCTATTGTTCTTTCTCTCTTCCAGTAAGATCTCTGGTGTAAGACCTACAAAAATCTCCTCAGCTTTGCTCAAAACGTGGCCTTCATTTTTAGGATTCTTCACAGCTAAAGGACAAGAGCTAAAGAGTGCCTGTTTGGTCATAAGAATTGCCTATGACAAGATTATGAGGGACAGTGTAACACATAACTTTTATCCCTAGGAACTGAGATGAATGATACAATACAATTCAGCATTCACCTAAAATTGAGAAAGACAACTTTTTGAATGTCTGCAAAATAGCGTTGTCTTTCAGATAAATCCAATACGATCACAGCCTGAGCGCTGTCAAAAGCCATTAAGAATTTTGCACCAAGACCCATAAAGACACTATTTTCCAAGTAATTTCTTAATCCTTTTATGTAATGAAGATGGAATATGTGAAAGATACTAGCCTTGAATTTAGACATGTTTTAAATCGAAATATTCTATTCCAAGTATACTATCCACATTTTTTGTTCAACAACTAGAAATGTTCAAATATATTCCTTTGGAAAACTAACTATACTTGCATAGTGAACATATCTGTTCATTAAGCAAAGGAAACACTTTTGATTGACCTTTCTGAACAATCTACAAATACAATGTCAGTCCCTAAGGTTTGTTATTGCCTTTAGTAGGACAGAACAATAATTTTCTGCTGTCAAGCCTTTGAATACATATCTATTTTAATCATGTGATTTTCCAGTTAAACTATGTCTCTTTTGAAACAGAAAAGAACCGAGACTGTACAACAGTTAGATTGTGCAAACGCAAAGTTAACTGGGCATATGTCCAATTATAAATCAAAGCCAAAACAAGGGAAATTTTGAAAAGGAAAGAATGCACGGGTCAAAGTGAAAAAAGTCTCAGTCATGAGAAAATATTTTCTAGTTAAACTAAAATAGTTTTGATATTAAAATGATAATGAGGGCAAAACCCAGAAAGAATGAAAGCTGGTTTAATCAAGCGAGAAAACACAGAGCATTTCCCCTATTTCCTTCAGTGATGATCAGAGATAAATATTGACTTTTCTGTAGCCTGGGTCAAAGAATGGGAATGAGAAAAGGGATGCTATTATTTGCTTTGCTCACTAATATGAAATTATTGATTTGCCAACTACAGCAGAAGCACTGCAGAGGAGAGCAATGTCTGCACAGCAGAGTATGTAGAAAAATAGGAAGTGAAACTTTTTTTTGCTAACTGAAATAATTTTAATCAGTGTTTCTCCTTTTTTGACAGGCCCTAGATGAATATCAGAAAATTCTCTTTCTGCTAATGAGTTGAAGTATTCTGACAGTGACCCAGATCAGCATCCTCAAGGAGCGTTAAGGAAACTGAGGTTTCAAAGCTGAGATACATTCCCCTCTTGCCTTGTTACTGCCTCTTATTCTCGATGCTTATCCCGATAAGCATCAAACCGCAATTTGACAGCATTAGATATGGTAACTGGCTGGCATATTCTGAAACCAGCACATTCCTTTTGGCAAAACATTTTAATACAAGCTGCCTGGAATGTCCATTTCCAAAGCTGAGTCATTTCCCTGCTGCAGTCAGCCAGAGACAACACTTGGGGAGAAAATCCCTAAGAATCTGATTTTTTAATGTATAAGACAGTAGAATGATGATCCATTTAAACATCGCTGTGTTTGTCCAGCAACTTGTTTTAGTTTGACAAGAAAACAGAAGCTCACAACCTAGAGCTCAGTGGGACTCTGAGAGCATTTCCTTAGCATATGGTGGCGGAACAAAAGCTGGGAGACAATACCCACTGCTGTGTTTTGCTTCGGTTTTAGGAGCACCCAAGCTCCTTCTGAAACAGAAATGGTCCAAAACGTTTTTTGGTAAAATGCTACTGGCTTCTGATAATAGTTAGATTTTGAAAAGGGGCCCTTTTCTTCTTTAAAAGTACATGCACTTCAGATACAGACAATCAATATGAAGTACTTCGTTTCTAAATAAAAAAGAAAAGTGAATCTGGGAAAAAGAGCTAAACTGCCAGTCAAGTAGTGCAGTGAGAAGCATGACCATTATTTAGATTAAGTGCCTGTGTAACAGAACACTAAGAATGCAGTTAAGGGAACTTAAAGTAGAAAGAAAAATGCTTTTTTTGACACTTTTCTTAGAGCCAGTATAAAGAGGTGCATGCAAACCTCATCACAGCAAAACCAAAATGTGAGGCATCTCAACAGAACTTTTGAGCTGAAAATAATAGGAAGTCATGCTTACCTTAAAATTGTGTGCTTTTTCATAGTTGAAGTGGTTGTCGTTTTGAGTTAAGGCTGCTCTTCTGACCAAAGAGGTGATCTGTGAATAGGCAAAGAGTTTCAGAGGTTGCCACAAAAGTGCCCCCTTTACTCCCACCTTCACCCCCAGGGCCACGGCCAGCAGCTCTTGGCGCTTCCTTCCTCGCTTCGATTTGTGAACAACGGCACAGCTTTTCTCATTTTCCAGCCACAGATCCTCTGAGAACATAGCGCTGGGATCCCAAATCTTTTCCCTGTCTTCCTCGGCGCCGGGGAGCCTGACTGTAGTCAGCACGGTGCAGTTTGTCCAGCTGCTTCTGATGTTAGACAGCAGATTTGAAGCAGCTGCAGCCCATTCTGCCGAGACCTCTGGCATGTGACTTGAATGGGCCGTCTTGTGGGACGGCAGGAGCTTCTGCATCTGAATAAGTAACGCGCCGTGCCGTGCGATTCCTTACGGCAGATGCGTGCTCCAACAAAGGCAGGGATTCATGCGGGGAGCAGCCGCCCCGCTGCCCTCCGCAGCCGCGCTCTGCGGCTAGGTGTGCGGAAATACCCGCGGGGACACGCGGCCTCACAGCGGCACCCCCAAAGGCACTGCCAGGGACAGGCGGCTTCCACTCTGCCGTGTGTTAAAAAATGAACAAACAAACGAAAAGCCCCTGGAAAGCCCACACAAATGAGCCGATGCTGCATCCAATTACACTCAGACTCGGAGACTTATCAGCCAGCAGTCTGCATGCCAGCAGATTAAGCCCTTAAAACCATGATGATTGTTTAATCTTACAGAGCAAAAAAACCTTTTTTTTTTTTTTTTTTAACCTTTCATATCCTGTACAAGGGGAAAAAAAATCAGCAGCACTCCAAGTATTAACAGCATTTTTATGCCATGTTTTAAATGAAGGCTTTTATCAGCATGCTCTTGGTAGCACTGAGGTAGCTCACTGCCAGGTAAAGTTGAAAGTCCAGCGGGGACAGTGCAGACTTGGAAGCCCTGGAGCCCTGTGGCTGCAGTGAAGGCAGCGGAGGAACTTCACATGGATGTAAGAAGCCCATACGCACAGCCCTGTTTGCAGAACAGGGTCTGCAAGGCAGCAAGAACAGTCATCCTTTTCTCTGCTCACCTGCATCTATAGATCTTGGGGGGAACTGATTTCTAATTAAAGCCCAGGGACAGGAGGCATCAGGACCCTGACCAGTCTTTCAGTATTACTTTGGACATATGATCCACTTCTTTACAGGCAGGTAGTTCCCTGTCCCAGGACACAGATGTGCGATACTGAGAATTCCTTGGGAAGCACATTCAGTGCCCCCTCCCCACCGGTTTCCTTCTTCCCAGCTCCCCTCTTCTACTCCTTTACTGAATATGCCAATTCTCCATCCATAAGAGGAGTGTGAGATTTAATTCTCTAAGGTGTGCCTAACACTCAAGGTGCTGTGACAGAGCAAACTGCAGGGATACCAGGGCTAGTGCAACTGGGAAAACTGCCTCTTGGGACCAGAGACACTAAAGAGCACATCAGCCTTTCACAGTCTGCCCCACTTCAACTAACCCAGAAAATATGTGAAATTCAAATATTTAATTCACTTATATTAACTTGTGAAGTTGACCTTGCTTTTGCCTCAGGCTGAAAAGTCAGAGGGTTCATCTAATTCACTTACTAAACCCTCCCACCATACCGACTGCCTGCTTTTAGTAAAACTGATGCTCTTGGAGGCCCGTGGGGACAGATGGTCATCTGTTGGCAACATCGGGCTGTGTAATTTCAGATAGTACCCTACTTAGGGTTTTCAGGAAGTTGTGCAACCTGCAAAATCAGTTTCTCAGTTAAAACTATGCACTTACTTCTATATATAGCATACTTCATTCCTTTCTTTTCCAGATAACTCACAACACCACTTTTTACATGTTCCCAGACTCCAAAGCTTATGCTCCCTGGTAGGGAGGATTTCCACACAGTCTTTGCTCCCTGAGTATTTGCTGCCTATTCAGCCTTTCCCCCGGGCCTGGCACTGTTATCTGACCACTGGTGACAACTGGCTGTGATGCAAGTATGGACACTGCTCTGCCTGCAGGAAATCCCTGCTGCTCTTCCATATGTCTTCCTGCTAACGAGTCTCAGTTTCTGCTAGCCCAGAATCTCTACCTGCTTTCCAGCAGATAGACAGACTACAGCCCCCCAGCTCTCTCTCCACCTATTTCAAGAGGTAAGGAGCACTGAGTTTTGGGATATCCCTGACCCCACCAGCAGCAATGGCTCAAGTTCGGGCCATCATGAAGGAAACCTTGGAGTTGCTCAAAGTTCTTACCACACTCCAGTTTCTTTCCTCAGTGCCATTTAAAATGTATTTACATTTATCTGGAAGAAACCTCCCCAAACTAACTCTGAGTTGTCAGACACCGCTGAAGCTACAGCATCTAAATCCCCATAAACTACATAAGCTACTTTTTCTCTGACTTCCAGCATAACAGATCCAAAGTCAGAGAGAGGTCGGTTTCCTAATAAATGCTCTAATATTTGCATTTATGTCACTAAACTGATAAAAATCCCATTATATAACCAATATTTTTTACATAACATGGCAGATTTGATACTCAAGTGACAGGCTTATGATGATACATCTTGGAACTTCAATTTATTAAACTATTTTTGGAGTATCAGAGTCTCAGCCTGGCATCAGACATACAGACATATTTAATGGAAACTCTGAGTGTTCACACAGAAGCATTAAACTTAATAGACTTGGGGGAGGACAACTCAGCCAAACCAGTTCATATGACTAAGACAGAGCAGTATTTACAGCTTATCATAAATGAAATTTTATTTATGCCCTGGGTATTTATCTTGCTTGGGCCCTGTTTAGACAGTTGTTTAGCAGGATCCCTTGCAAACACAGTGTGTGTACAGAAGCTCAACAGTGAGTGCAACCTCTTAAGAAGCTTATTCATACAAAGCCCTGACAGGTTTGGTGTCTAAAATGGGTATGTAAAACTGAGATGAGCTGGACAACATATACTACCTCTTCCCTCTCTAAATATAATGCAAACTTCAGCAATGACAAATTCTCAGCAGCAATCAGTTCCAATGTACTGATACCACAAACTCACCCCAGTGCTCTGTTTGTCTGTTTTCTTTTCCTTAATACATAGTTTACTGCATATGGTGTCAACTCATTTAAGGAGCAGCTCTTGAACAAGTTAGTGAGTTAGCCTGAAGCTGAAGAGGAGAATGCCAGTGGCTAAAAATATTATTGCTGGTTGTCACTGAATGTCTAAGCTAGTGAAGATTGAAAGGCAAATATGGGTTATCTGTGTTTTCAGACCAAAGAATTTCTGAATAGTATATAATTCTAGTTTACTAGTCCCTTTGTAAAACAAAGGTACTGTATAGGAAATTGGGCATTTACAGCAAAATAAATGTCATTGAACCAGAATAATAAAATTAAGGGAGGGTTTGGAGGGGGGTACAGGGAGACTCAGCTGTTGCGCCATCTCTAGCACGCCTCCGCAGCATGAGCTGAACCACAGCATTGTCTCTCCACTCAAAGACTGGCGTCTTGTTTGCTAACAAAGGTCTCGGGGGTAGGAAAGAAAAAATTGCAGTATGAAAAGTTTTTGGTTTTGTACATGTGGCATGATTTCTGCTGTAGTCACGTGGGCAGTGCAGAGGACTTGCTGGAAGCAAGCAGTGGGGGAACTCTGCATGCTGCCTGGCTCCTCCGTGCCAGCTCCAGTGTGGTGGAAAGAGATGCTGTGGGAGTGATGGCTCCTCTCCCTGAGCTGCCACTGTGCCTGCCCTTTGCTGGCAGGGAGAGGGTATCAAGTGTCAGGTCCTTGGCTCACCTCTCTGCCTGCTGATATACACAGCTATGGTGAGGAGAGGAGAAGCACGGGCATGTCTCCTTGGGCGACACCACAAGTGAAAAGGAGATGGCTCCCTGATAAGGAACTATGACAAATCAATGACTGATCTCTAATTAAATACACTTAACACTGGACATAAATACAGTCATAGGCCAAAGAGAGGCCTGTTTCCTTGCAGGCACAGCATCCTCAGTAATCTGCCAGACAGATTATGTTTACGCAATTGCAGACGCGTGGTGGAGATGACACACGGTGCAAGAATCTTGCAGCTATTGCGTTTTTCCTAGTTTTCTCCCACGGAGCTCTTCCCACAACGCACTCAGAACATGTCAAAGAAGCCTCTCTTAGCAAGACACAGGGCACAGAGGGGAAACGGTGGAGGCCAGTCAGCCAAAGGCCTTTGCCATACCACAGTGCTGCCAGTCCCTGCTTCCCACTGCCAGTCCATGCTTCCCACTGCTGTGGCACTGCGAGCTGCCATTGAAGACCTCTGTGCAGCTGAAGCAGTGGGAGGAAATGGGCTCCAAGCAGAAAACACACTGAACACAAAGCCAAGCACAATGCCTGCAGAATGGTGCTTGCCAACCTGATCTTGTACAACCCACTTTCCTAAGAAACTCTCCCCTCCCTTGGGAAGGCTCCTGATGCCAGTTAGGTGAGCAGAGGCTGCAGAGGTGAGCAGGGCTGGGAGGACCCACAGCATGAGGCCAGGAGCTAGGGAGTGAGTCAGACCACACAGCAACAGAGCTGCTGCTGCTCTCCAATTTGCTTTCGGCAGAGACACCATCAACTTGCTCTCAGGGAGACAAAAACAGAAAAAATAGAATTAACTGGCTGCCAAGCTCCACTGTTCAATCGGGCTCTAAAGGCAACTGCTGAGGGTATCCCCCAAATGCAGATCTGTTGGGACTCCTAAAGGGTGCCTCTTCCCCACCTAAAATCCAAGAGTGTCTTATTTCCAAATAAAACTTCCTTTCAGGTGAGCTGTCACTCAGTAAACTAGACACTTATTAAAAAAACAAATCACCACCATTTTTAAAAAGGTTTAAGATTTATCTATAGTTTTGCTTTTTACTACTTGGAATCTCAACTTTTATTTTTTCCCCCCCAATAACCACCAGTAATTCTGCAAATTATGACTCTGAGCAGCTGTCAACAGCATGGTAAGTGTTTATGGCAGTGGATTATCCACACTGGGCTCCTGTTCTGGAGGGTCTGACTGCATTTCCGTCACCACCAATCACACCTATCTTTGCAGATAACCCACTTCAGGGCAAAAGGCACTGCTCATTTAAGAGGACTCCTGAAGTACATGCTCTGATGTTAAAATATTAAAATTGTAGTATTTACACCTCTTCTAAATTAATGTGATTGATTATTTATTAGCATTGCAGCAATCAGTTGTCATTTATATGCACTTCTTTCTGACAGGGTATTCAATCCCCTACCCCACAGATAAAAAACATAATTTATCTACAGCAAATGGAAACATAATCTCCCCTAAACTTCAGATCCCCTTTTAAATCCTCTTCAAACAGATTCTTCTATATGCATCATGATTATTTTTCTCAAAACAATACAGTCAGCCAAACAATACAACAGCCAAAGGTGAAATACTGTAGAATCAGGAAGGCACTAGTGAGACTATTAGTAAAAATAATAGCGTATGTAAGCCTTTTATAGAGCAATAATATAATAAACTATTGCTTATTTTGGAACAACAACTGGAGGTCACATTAAGTGATATGCAGTTACATAGTCACCTTCAATTAAAAAATAATCAGTGGATTAAAAGCTTTTATGTTGTCAGGCAATTGTATCACCTAGTGAGTTAACTTGTGTATTTCCCATCCACCATCATATTGAGTATGTCCAAGATTGTATTTTGATTTCTTATTTTTGTAAACTATAATAAATATACTTTCTACAAATACAATGTCAGTATCAAGGAAGAAATAGTGCAGAAATAAGGAAAGGATCTAGTATAGTATGAACTAATGCAGCAATTCCCTTGAATAACCTTGTAAAGATTAACATGGTAACAGCAGGTCTACACTATTTATTGTCTTGACTTCCTTTCCACCCACTCTCTCCTTTATCCTTCCCAATCCATCTCCATACTTGTCAAGGTTATTAACAACACTTTCCTGGCCAAGTTCATGATTCTCTCCTCTGTGCTTAATATTCATGACCAAAACAGTAGCAGAGGGATGAATGAGAGGAGGCATGAGGGCTAAGTGGGGCAGATGACAGCAGAGCTGGACACCACTGCCATTGCTGCTGCCATGGAGGAAGAGGAACACCAGGTCCCCCACGATGGGGCTGGCAGGAGCCACTTCCCCTGCAAATAGGGCTTTCTCTGGGAAACTGCACTGACTTGATTTCTGAATTACTTCTTGTTCACTGTGTGGATACAACACACGTAACTGACTGAATGTGGCTGCCTGCAATGTACATGACTGAGTTCTGTTACCACACCTAAAATTTAATGTGTCTCTATGATAACACCTGACCTGCAGGCAAATAAAAATTCAAACATAATATTAAACCTGATTTTTGTAAAAAAACTGCAGCGATCCTCTCATTCTGTCAGTGATGATGAGTTTTTTGGACACCATAACTAGCAGAGTATTTTTCTAACAAATGAACACACCAAGAATAGGATGGATGGATGGCAGCTGTCTAATCTAAAACAGTAACCTGTTCTTGCTTTATAATCAAAGGAGAAAACCAGAAACCTCTAGACAGTGATTCACCCTCTTCTATGACAGGCCAAGTCTAAAGTGGGTAAGCCTGAACTGCCTTCTTGCAGTGCATTTATGGATCATATAAGAAAATTTGATGGCTTAGGTAGAAACAGTTTTACTTTAAGATATTCAAAATTAGGTAAAATTATTATCTCTTTGAACTATTTTATGTATTTATTCTTCTGTTGTCTATTCAATTTTAGAATAAATAAAATAAAGAATAATATATTTTACCAGCCTCAACAATATCTATAAAATAACAACTATACTTTGTTTTGGCTATCAATACTTCCCATACTTTACTTTGGCTAAGACCTATGTCCTGGAAACATATAATTTGTTACACAGCATGCACCTTTATAGGTTTATCTGGGCCCATTCAATGAACTTTTCCAAGAAATGTAACTGTAGAGAGATCAGCCTGTAATTGATACAGATTCCTAATGCTGACTATACAGGTAGCCAGTATTTTGACATCTTACCCACAGAGGAAACAGCCTAGCAACATAATCAACTTAATATGACATACAATGGCCCCTATGAGTTAAGAAGGAAGTGACTCATGCTGTCTGCAATATATGGGACTATTAGTCAAGAGACAGAGATTTAAAAAAATAGCCTAAACATTATAGTTTTTATCCAGATTCCCAGTGGATGCTGGCTCAGCACCATGTAAACTATACACCTCTATGACCAGCTCATATTTTCACTGTGAAGCTCTTGCTTTCTGAAGAAACAGCACTTTGTTTAGGAAAGGCAGCTTGCCATTGATTAAAACCGTCACTGCCGGGCAAGGAAACTGCAGAGCCTGAACCAGAGCCAAACCCACTGAGCTGCCACAAAGAGAAGTGAAGTTAACGCATTTACTTCCCTGTCTGCGGAGAGAGAGGGAGGCAAGAACCTTTCTGAGAAAGGTGACTCCTGTGAGTGTGGCACAGTGCCCTTGAAAGGACGTGATTAGAGGAGAAGGAAAATATGGCAAAAGGGCTGGAGGCACCGGAATCAACAGTGGTCCTTCCCTTGGGGCCCATTTGACTTGCTCATGCGGAGTTGTCATTAACCATAAGTGCTTGTTATTAGCCAAAACTGCTCAAAGGAGCTGGTTGGATGCCATGCTCAATCACAGGGTTACATGTGTTTCATGAGACTGCATTAAATCTGTTTAATGTCAGCTTGATAATAAATCCTCGTGCTATATAGCTACTGTGTTGTGTGGATGTTTGACCATATGCCTCATTACATGCTCAAATGTATACACAGCACTCTACACAAACACCAATACCCTCACTTTTGGGATAATTGTAATTTCTCTGTCTACTACACCCTACAGCCAGGTGTTATCTCAAGGTAGCACAGCCACTGGCTATCATCTCCATACACAGTAAAACCTAACACAACTAAAATGAATACAATATAAAAACGAAAAGTCAGAAAGTTCTTCTGTTTCTCACTTTGAGTTCTGATACTAGATGTTGGTGAGAGTAAACTCTTGGAGTAAGACCAACTCAGCCTTGCAGCACACACTCTAGGCTGAGTTGTATAGACTGCAGTCAAAGCCCTTGTTCACACAGAGCAAGAAAACTCTGCCCCTCCTGGGATTATGATAAAATGTGGAGGAAAACAGGCTTCAGGAAAGTTTCCCAGAAAGAACAGAGTCAGACTGCAATGGCATTTATGTCCGGAGCCACTAACCGCTCAGCAGAGCTGGCTGATCTCTGGAGGAGTTGTAAAGCGACACCGACAGAGCTGCCAGAATGTAAAGTATGCTGTGGCAGTCTTGGCATCCCACTGCAGCACCCTAAGTTTTGCCTTATCTTAAGACAACTTAAAATAAGAGACTTTAGTGTGGGTTAAATAGAGATTTATCTAAAGTTGAAAGAGAACAAATAATTTGTGAACCAGTGAGTTATGAACTGGTGATCATCTTGTCTAAAAAACTGGCAATCTATAAATTCTTCCCGGACAGTAACAGTTCAGGAGTGGATTCTCAGTGGTGTGTTGCTCTGCTCATTTAGCACTCACAGGGAGATGGGAATAATAAGCTATTTGCAGGGAGGACAGTGCCAACATCAGAAGAGGCAAACAGGATTTTTCTCTAGTTTTAGCAGTTTCTTGGTGGCACAAAAGAACTCTAAAGCTCCAGTCTTAAACTTAATTTGCATGACCAAATTACACTGCTGCTCAGCAGTCATGACACCTTCAGATAAACTACACAATGATCTAGAAATGTAGTCCTGTGTTTTCCATCATTAGTAATATTTCTGCCCTGTTCTACTGTAGCATCTTGTGACTTTTTCCCATAAAAAGGCATAAACTAGGCAGATAATGTAAGGTGAAAGGACTTATTCATGATATTTAGGGAACAAAGTAGGCAAATAGCAAATAAGAATACAACATGTTTTCAGGCTGAAAGAATACTTTTTAACAAGCCTGAGCCAACAGCCCTTAACTAGAAAAAAGGGAGAAATACTAGTTCTATAAAAATTCCGTGCTTTATGACTGTGAACCTTTATTTCAGTATCCTTTATGAAGTACATTGGAAAAAAGACAAAGAGGGCAATAGAGAATCATTTTCCATGTCTATAAGTGGAACTATAGCATGAAAGGGATCACTGTTTTTGGTGATGGCCCAACCACAGCTGTCCTACAGGCTGTCTGAGCTCAGATGTAGATGCATGAATGTCCCAGGATATGTTCACCTGAGAGGGAGCATACAGTGTTTACAGCTTGCACATTTGTGAAATACATGCTTCTATCCCATCAACTTCAAGGAATATTACCCTGTTAATGACAGAGAGGCTCAAATCCTGGACTGTCATCCCAAAAGAAATGGTAAGGCTATATGACCCCTGGTATATCTCTGGCTTCAAAATGCATGTTTGCTTAGAAACAGAGCAGGAATCCATGCAGACAAAAGTGATGAGGTGTTAAAGAAAGGACAGAAGGCTCTGTACTCTGCTAGGTTCATTTATCTATTTCATTGTATGTCTGAACTTTACCTCATTTTTACATTCCTCCTTGTTATGTAAGAAGGGTTCCTCTAGCTTACACCTGTATCCACTTTGATTCTGAAATGGATCCAGCACAGAGAGAGAATAGCTGGGACAGGATTAGGACTAGCACCACATATTGAAATTAGAAAGGCACGTGCAGGAATGGGCCATTTCATTCTAGGGAGTATGTACCCTTTTTTAGCTCCTTCCAGCTCACCCTGCAGAAAAAGCGGCTCAAAACATAACCAACTTCTTCTTCTCCTGAATGAGGCTTCTGAACAGCTTGGCCCTCACTCAGCTTCCCTTTTCCCACAGAGCAGCAAGGGAACTACTGTGCTGCAGACTGCACATGAAAAGCATGGTTCACTGTGCTTTTAGAAGGGCATGTTATAGGATACGCAAACTACTTGAGATCACACTCTTTGAACTTGCATAAAGTACCAGAATGCATCCAAGCTGTTTTCTTTTCCCTTCAAAATAATTGTTTTGTGTCATGTTTGCTTTGCCCTCTGCTTGAAGCTGGCTTTGTTCCTCGACTAGTCTGAGGGTAAGTAGTGGTGCGGCTGTCCTTGGAAACACATACACATTCCCGTGGCCATTAGAGAAACACTCAGACAAAGACTGACCCCGTTTCTTTGCTAGTGAATAAAGGCCACGTAATCCTAGTTTTATTTTTCTGTACAGGTGTCATTTGACCCTGATATCCTTATAATTCCCTTTGACCTGTAGCCCACTGCCCTCTGGTATGAAGCAGAGGCTTTTGTTCCTGATGGCACACCATGCACAGCTGCTTCCGTCATTGTCTGGAGGGGGACAGATGGCTGCTTTCAGCACAAAAAGGGGATTAAAAAAGAACTGAGGGAATGACATCACTCCTCAGCCTGGGATTTAATTCATGGGACCTGCATGGCTACCACTGGCATGAACTCAGACTGCCCATGGAAAGGAAAAAGTTTGTATTTTGCAGAGTGAAAGACACTTCTTTCGAAATGTATAGTTGCCATCACTCTAACACTTATATTCTTTAACAGCTGTTTAGTTAACCTGAATAGATGCTGCCCTATCCGCAGCAGCACTTCTAAAGTACTCTAAAAGCAAGACTGATACTGTACCCTACCTCTATCCATGCCTGTTGTTCAACTGCAGTAACTTGGTTTAAAACTTACTAATTTTGTTTCACTTATGATGAAGACTTCACAAAATACAGGTGGGGAAACATAACACAGAGTAAATGATTTTCACTATTAGGACCAATCCTGCTATGACATCTTGTAGGTAAAAGATTTCACCCATATCTCATAGCCCCACTTAAGTCAATTGAACAAAACAAAACAAAAAAGGCACAAAACTTTAGTTCTGGAAGTAGTTAGCTTTGTAGTCAGTTTTCTGCCTTGAATTCAGCTCCAGAACTGTGAAATCACTGAATTCTCTTCTTTTTGTGGTCAGTGCACACCAAAGGTGTTTATCTGAATTTATATATTATCTTAAGTACATTTCCTGATTACTGTTTGGGACAGGCGAATTTGGCCTCTGTGTATGTATGGTAGTTGGTGGCATCTGTACCACTGTTTTTTTGCAGAGCAGAGATTTTTGCTTTGCAACAGATGTCTTATTGAAGACGCTCATCAAAGTGGCCACATAACTGCTACCACCGTCTTTATATTACTGGCAGGCACTAGATGTGCAGGAATGCTGCCACGTGAAGATGAAGCCATTCCACAAAGAATAATATAAAGAATAAAAAGCTCCTACCAGGTGTATTTTTTCCCCTGAAAGATAAAAAAGCAAGGAATTTCTTCTTTCCTTGAGTATCTGGGAACAGCAGAGATGCACTCCACACCTGCCAGTGCCCCAGTGCAGCTCCTGCCCCAGCGCCAGCAGCTGAACCAGGCACAGACATGAGGATGGTTTTACTCTTAAGTGTAAATCAGCAGCTGTGGGAGATGTCACTGCCTGTGATTTTGCCCAAAGAACCAAGTGGACCCTTTTCTTCTGGCACAAAACTTTCCAGAGTAAGGTTCATATTATTCCCTAGGCACAGCTGTACAAAGCAGTTCTATCTGGAAGACTTCTGGAACAAACCCGTGGCTTTCAGTTGGTCTGCACAGCTGTGGCCTGCGAACAGTTTTACTGTCTCAGCAATGATGATGGCAACACCAGCATAAAGTGGAAGGCCTTGAACCAACAACACGCTGCACATCTTCCACTGCCACTGACTCAGAGCTGAAGGCATCCAGCAAACCATAGAGTTAGACCAGATGTGATGATTTAAAAGAGTGATGACTCATTTGCTTTATAAAGTACTATCATGTTTTATTTGCTCATCTGAAGAGTAGAACATCTTATCAGTCAGTATGCTTAACCTGGGGTTGGATTTTTCAGGGAAATGCTTTGTTGCAGAATATGTGACTCATCAGACTGGGAACTTTGCAAGGGAAGTACTGATCAAGACCCAAATTACATTTAAGTTTGAAATATTTTCAAAAGCAATTTTCTGCTTCCAGTTTTAAATGTTTTGTTAAAAGCAGTTAATAAAACATTTAAAGTAGTTGGAACAGTTTCAGTCAATCTAACGTCAATTTTTTTCTGCCTTTTAACCTGTTTCCTCAGTGTTTGGTCATGAAAGGTCATCACAATTCAGAAGAAAGTAAAACCAAAAGATCAGAAATTACCCATTACTGTTATAAACCTCCACTATGGTGCTTTAATAAAATGTTAGTTTCGAAGGCGATCTTCTAATGCTGACTGCTGAGCAAGTTGTATTCCCCTGTATGATCTCAATACAGAGACACAAGCGCTTTACATTAATTTTCTTTCTGTTAATCAGTTGTTCCCCTGGGCTCTTTTAATCTGCCATGACAGCCTCAGTCCCACCAAGAATGCCTTTTATGCTATTAAAACAAAAGACACATCTCTAAATACTTTATAATTTAAAGCAGAAAAGAATCTCATTCTCCTGGTTAAAAAAAGCATAACAAAAGACTTGTGTCCTAGAAGGCTGATGTGAATTGTGGCCATTTTCTGTTTTTATTTTTGCTTCCTTGGGACTTCAGCTGAAATATGGACTTAACCTAGCCAGCAAGGGAAGGAGCCACACTACAGCCATGACACTGGGAAGGCTGATGGACAAGAAGTGCCCCTGAAGGAATGTCTTAGAAAGGCTCTCAGCTGTTTGCAAAGTATAGCACTTCAGCCCCCGTGGCAGGGACAGACACACTTAATATAGAAGGCATTAATGAAGAATTTACTCAGCCGGGAGCAGACATCCAGCATTTTAAACACTGTGTTTACACAAACCAGTCAAAAACTTGCCAGAGCACAAGACAACAACTAAAATCAGACTTCACTGCACTGAGAGAAAACCATAGCTCCAGGCGTGTTCTTTTGTTGTTTTTTTTTTTCACACCACACTAATTGCCTCCATTTATATTACAGCAATTTCCAAATTAGACAAAACTTTAATTTTTTTATTGCAACACTAAAAATAACAGCTCATTGGTTCTGCATTTTGAAAAATAACCTGAGCACTGTACTGTCCATTCAAACAAAGTAAGTTAATTTATCAGTTAAATGCATTTTCACTTCATTTAAAAACCACCTAATTTGCTTTTCAAAGTTTAACAAGTTGGTTCACTATTGCTGTAATACTGAGAGATTTCATTAAATGACCTGCCAACTTCTATCAGCATCAGCATGACTGCATGCTGCCCTTGTTTTATTTTAATTTATAGCAATTTTTTTCTACTTGCCAACATGGGTTCTTGGTAATTTCACAGAAGTGCAGGAACGGCATGGAAAGCAAGCTAGCTGCTTCCATTTTCCCTGTGCTTCACATTTCATTTGCATCCCAGTTTTACATGCTTCTGTGCTGCATGGTACTCGCAGGGCACCTGAGCACTTTCCTGATGTGTAGAATGAATTCTTTCCAGCTGGGCTTTTTTTTTATTATTATTTTTTTGCTTTCTTAGTAATATGCTTCATTAAATTCCACAGTGGCAAAATGCTGCAAAGAGAAAAGTTACCTCCACAGGCAACAACTCACAAACCACCTCAACCTTTATAGGTTTAAGCCTTTTAAGCCATAACATCCTAAATCTGTTTGCAAACTAACAGGCAAAACATGGCTTACAGCACATGTACCACTTGCTCTGCAATGCATGAGCCACTGAAGGAGGCTGCTGCTGGCAGCAGCAGTGGCGTAGTTGTGGTGGCAACGAGTGTTTCCAAAGGGAATCACTGCAATCCCCAGGCAATCACAGGGTAAACAAAGAAGTGCCCTTACCTGCCTACAAATGCTGAAGAGCAGCAGAAGGTGTAGCAATACTCCCCAGCTGCAAGCCCTAGTAACACACTACAGGCAAATGCTGGGACTTGAAGGAGAGGCTGTCATCCCCAATAGACTTTCAGGTGGCCTCACCACATCACCCAGAGTCAGCTCCAAGTTATCTAGAGCTGTGCCTGTACTACTGAATTCCACATTGCTGCCTCCATCTAGAAGATCCAAATCAACCAGCTGTGGGTGAAATAAAGCCCTACATCTCTGTACTGCTGCAGATGCATGGGCTCTACAGGGCACAGACAAGGGGGAGCATCTGCCCCCAGGAGCCTCTGGGACAAAGAACCAACACCTGCAAATGAACAAGTAGTTGCTCTCAACTAACAACAAAGCCACTAAAAAGCAATTATAGCTGTCCCCGAAACTGTTTACACTGACAGTCTGAGCAATGATGGTCTCAGCAGTGTGAAAATCAGGTTTACTGATAAGGGGAAGAGTTAGGAACCATCCAGATAGCACCTCTTCACACCCGGACAGTAAGGGCCAGGTACCAGGTTTTGGCACATCGAGTCCAAAGGAAAGGGACAAGGGTGGGAAAGCATCACTTAAAAAGTGCAAAATTAGATCATAAAGAACCTGGGAGATCAATCAGTGATAAGGAGATTAGCTCCTTGGTCTCATAGAGACTAATGTCATGGGAAGTTCAGCCTACAAGTGAAGGAGAACAGCAGCAATTCTGGAAGATTTTTCTGTATCAGAAAAACATCATCTAGGCAATCAGAAAGTTGTTCTGAGTAGACAGAGCAATGTCTAAAACTCTCCTCCTCCAAAAGTAGAATGTCAAAGACAACTTACAACAGCAGTTATTTCTTACTTTTGAATGATAAAAAGTTCCACTTAGAATGAAGAATTCAACAAATGTTCAGTTGAGACTCTTCTGTAGTTCAGCACCACCTCTAAACAGTGATCTCTGCCATCTCGTACAACAGACTTTTACCTTGTATGTTTTTCACCTTCCGCTTCCTGCCCTTGTGCAATCGCCTCAAATCAGAAATGGGCCATCCATCCTACTGAACACATTTGGACCACTATTCTCAATGCAGTTTGACATAGGCTGTCCATACTATCAATATTCCCACAGTTCATATTCAGCTGAGATGACTCTGGTCCCATAACCACAAGAAGCACCAAATGACAAAAAAATACTTACTGGGCTAATTCAGCTCGTAAAGTTTTATTTTTACTCCCTAAGATGTGTGAACTCATTCCCTAGAAAAAATTATTTTTTTAGTAAAAAAGAGAAATGCCCTCTACAGTTACCTATATGGTAATTAATGTAGTGAATTGAATGATCAGATGCTCTGCATTCGTAGAAGTACTTCACTGTACATTTTAGCAATTCTCCAGTTTACAGTGATTTATACTTATGGAAGCCCTTTAGGGCAGGGTCAGAGAGTAGGCATTTTCCTTTGTTTGGTAAATCTGTACAGTCTCACTATTTATTGTTAACAAGAAATGTCATTATATTTATCATCAGCAAATCTTCTGAAGTCTGCAAATTATCAAGTAGCTGCACAACTAATTTATAAAACTCATTCTATTTTAAATTGTCACAATGTGCTAAAGAACCCATAATAGAAAGCATTGACTTTGACACCTAATTTACCTCTGTTCATACTTGGGTAACACTCCAATTGACTGAACAGACTCTTTATTTTTCAGTAGTGTTTATTATTTGCATTGCAATAGTGTGCAGGATCCTGAGCCTTTGACCAGGTCAAGGCAACAGCGACGTACCAACGTGGAGTAAGAGACCAATCCCTGCCCTGAAGAGCTTACACTCTAGAGACTGGCCCCCCTTTGTAAGAAGGACATTTTCCACACAAAAAAATATGAAATGAAACATAACCACAAAAGATTTAAGGCTGTAAAGAAGAATTTTCAAGTATCAGAGCAAGGACCCAACAGGAAATAACTAGAGTATTTTAAAAGTGCACTATATGTAATACCCCAGGTAATAAAAGTTCCTGTCTCTGCTTAAGTGCTGCATTCCTGATTAACATGCAAATGAAACAGAGGACAGAAGCAGAAATCCTATTTTAATTCAAAGGTTTTTCTCCTTGCTGCCCCTGTTTTGCCCAGAATAATGAGATCCCCTATTTCTTCCGAGAATAAAGCATCACAGTTTCAAGAGAGAAATGCGTACAACAAAGGCCAGTCAATGTATTCAGTGTTTAAAGGAATCTAGAGTTCTTCTTCAGTATTATCATGGGATGCAGATTATTTTATAACCTGATACTCCATTTTGTAATTCCTAACAAACCCCAATCTACCCAAGAACTAACCCTTGCTATTGCAAAACTCTGCAGTCCACATCACATACACAACTAAGATATTTTTAGAATATCTACTGAAAGATCACAAGTTCTTAGACTTCCTATTAAAATACATCTTTAAAATACCTTTCTAACTTTATAAATAGACTGCAAACTAAAACATTTAGGAGCCAAGAAATACCAAAGCTAAGAACTATCTGAAGAATTCCCTCCCTGCCCTTCTGGGCACAACAGAAATATACCTACTTACAGACAACATATTTAGTCTAATTTGTGTGTGCATCTATATATACATACATATATGTATGTATTCATAGAGTCTGTTATTCCATGAATATAACAGAAAGAGGCAAATATTAATATTGAGTTGTTGTGGGTTAACATGATGATTTATCAGAGTGTGAGTACACTAGATGACTAAAAAGCAAGACGTTTGTTCTGTGTAAAATTTGTCTTTTTTTCCAAAGTTTCAAACTGTCAGGAAAATGGTGGGCTTTTGATGGAAGGAGTTTTCTGGCAAAAACGGTCTAGTTTAAGGTCTCCTGTTCCTGAGGAAGACCTGCCAGCCACACTGTGGTTTGGGTTCTCAGCTTAATAGCAGACTGCCTAAGGCACAGGAATCATTAACTTTCAACATAATTAGCCCATCTATCAGGCAAATTAAACTGAGGATGAGGACACCCAAAGAAATTCAAGGATGTCGCGAGGTGTGAATGCTGAGGGTGGAGGTGTGAATACATATGGTCACTTAGACTCAGTAAAATATTTTTTTTCTTTTGAATGAAACATTTCAGGCTCATACATACATTTTCTGAAAAATAAAAAAGGAAAAAAACCCTAGGTGTTGCTGGAAAGCTTCCAAATATCTCTAACCTGAACTCATGCAGAAGGAGATCTGCAGGGAAACCGAAGAACAGTGAGAGTATTTTATATTAGTGAATCTGTTATGTATGTGTAATATAACACTAATTATTTATCTTTAGTATGTGCATATATAGATATCTTTTGAAATGCTGTACACATACCATATATGCATATGAATATCAATATAGAAAAATCTCTGTATCTCAATTTGATTAGTTGTCCATATTTGAAAAATGTATCAAAGACAAAAGAAAGACTAGGCAGGTCAGGTGGAGTCATGCACAGCAAATATCACCCTCACATATTCACAGTTTGTCTCTAAACCAGCCAGTATTGTGCTAAATTGTGTACAGGTAAAATATAATTATCAGGATGTTTCATCAGAAATTTAGACTTTTGGACTCCCAGTTTTGGATATCACAGTCTCACAACTGTTTCTGAAGTAGTGGATATATAGGATAAAAGTACAGCAGTTAGAAAGATTGAACACATTTTTTTCATATGGATCTAAGTTCATAGTCAAATCAAAAGAAAGCTCTTTGTTTTTAGCAAAATATACCACCTATTTTTTTTCCTGCGTACTTTTCAAATGTTATTGTTTAAAAGACTTTGCTAGGAAGTGTACTATTAAAATAGTTCTCTCGAGCAGCTGTGACAGCGAGTGTTTTCAGTAAATAATCTAAGCTGTCTGCCTAAAAAAGATAAATCATCTTTCCCTAAAATGGTATCAGCAATTAGCAGAACTTATCAGAACTAGTATTCTTTCTCTGCCATCAGGGAAGAGTAGTGCCTCACATAATTTAAAATGCCAATGAGAATGTGAATTTTTTTCTCTTATGTAGACTTTGCAAGAGACTTCCTTATTTTACCACCTTCAGGGTGAAGGAACTTCCACACCATCTGTTTATGAGCAAACCTGGAGCATCCACCAGAAGCTCTGCATGACAGGCTGTAGCCACCAACCTTCTTGGTGGGGATGGGATGCTCAGAGCACCCAGCATCTGTGCAGGGTTGTCTGTGATTCACTCCTTCCCAGTGGTTCTCTATCAGCACTGGGAACTTTGCTTCTTCCACTTCCTTTTAACATACACATTTGGCAGACTATAGAAACACCTACTTAGATGGGTTTCTGAAGCAGCCAGATATTGGAGGGCGAATGGCAAGAAAAAGTACCAGGTGAGACTGTGTCAACATATTTTTTTTCTTTGTGTTTTGTTGTTTAGTTGGTTGTTTTTTCCTCCCAGAAAATATCATTCCAGCTGCAGGTCATGCTTAGATTCTGCTGTGCATCACCTACTACATTTTAGTTTTGTAAAACAAGACCTGTCACAGCTGGGCATGAAAGATAAATTGCTACAAGGAATAGATAAATAAGTACAGCCCAGATAGATTTATTTTACCCTACTTCAGGCAAACCCCAATTGATTGCAAGTTTCTAGGAAAAGTTCCTTATTTGTATGTAAAGTACCTAACACACACTGGTGCTTTTATAGAAAAGAGATATTAATAAGAAAATATTAATAGTAATCCTCAGAATATCCGAGATGAGCAGATACTTGCTTCTGAGTGATGGGAAGTGACAAAATGAGGGAGTGAGCATGGTCTGGGGATAGACCCTCCAAAGCATTTTCTGAAAACACTGGTTCATTTTCCTTTCTTTTTCTTACATATTCTGACAAAAAAATTTCACATATAGCAACAACAAAGCTGACAGATCACTGCCTTACCCTCAGTGGTAAGAAATACTCTACTCAGCCACATCATGCTCTTACAAAACATCAAACATTTCCTGTGCCATTTGTTTTATTTGTTTCTTCCCATAACTTTATGGAGCAAACCGGTGGCTATTTTTCCATCACACTGACTTGCAATCAGCAAACAGCTGATTACTCCCTGTCACATATGTAAATCTTTGAAGTGCAAAGCAAAGCAAAGAACATGCTTATTTATCTCTAAAGTGAAATCTCAGCATCCAGCAGAATTTTAAAGCTGATTTTTCTAGGGCAATTCTTCTTTCATCCTCCCAACACTAAATATTAAATAAGAGAGATCTGTCTTAATTCAAGCTGAGTTATGAACCTTGAAGTCTTCAAGTCTTACGAAGCTGTCTGTGTTTACATGAGGGTAGACTATTTTTTTCCAGGCCAGTTCACATCATACACATTCCTCACAAACTCTTCTGAATCCTAAATGTTGATGACCCTCCCTTGCCTCCTGGCTCGATGGGGAATTGGGAAGCCATGGAGTCTGGATGCTGCACAACAGTTTTCATCAAAAGGCTGGTATTATTCCTGTTTCACTGACAAGAGGCTGACTCATTATATTAATCTTTTCTCATTTTTGGCACCTAATTGAAGTTGCAGCTTGCCTTTCTTTTAAATAACATTTAATAGGGTATATTATTTTCTATATTTAGATAACAGATCCCATTAGTTTCACCTGCATTTACTCAATACTTCTGCAGAATCTAATTTGTGCACTCTGTAGCAGAAGTAGCCTCATTAGCCTTGAACATGTTTGAGCTACTTGCCAACACAAAATGAGGGCTCTGGGCAGGGATGTAATCCAGCCCATTGTGCAACTTTCAACCAGTTCCTTCACTGCAGCAGACTTCTTTTTCCTTTTCATCACATGCCTTTCACTTCCATAAATAGCAATGCAAAGCTGCTCACCCACAGCCACCCACTCACTCACAGCCATGACTTAAGTCATCAAGAAGTGGAAACAGTAGAAATAGCAGTCAGCTATAGTTGTGGCATTCAGAGGATGGCAACATTTGGAAATTCTTGCTGCTTTTAAACTACTTGCATCTGACCCAAGGACTACAGCATGTTTAACTGTATCACCATGCTGCGTTAGCTGAGCAAAGGTTCTCCAGTGCACTGAGCAAAGCAGGAACCCCATATGAAAGAAATGAGATCCTGTAACTGAAACCTCCACCATCATGTAAACATACAACTGAGGTTGTACTGGTGACCCTCTGGCATTCCTTAACTTGATTTTGTGCTTTGAAAGCTCTTTTAACTTTCACTCTTTTATCTAATTTCTTTAGACTGCTGCAACAATGTGAACCCCTTTCCCAAGCTGAAAATATTAACTGGGGAACCCCAATATGGTTAATTGTGCAGACTGGACCAAAGCTTAAAAGAACAAGGACAGGCATCTGTAGTATGAGCCAGCACAGCTCAGCAAGGAGCAGGTAATAACGTTGTGGATGGGTGAATCACTGGAACAGCATGAAGGCATTAATGAACTTCCACAATTTTTTTGCTGACAGCAGGGCAATGATGAGTCTCCAGGACCCAGAATTTTTAAGCCCTATAAGGGAGAGAGTTGTGGGGTACAAATACGACCCAGTCAGGCATCAGCCCGAGTCTGGCCTCTTTGACTTTGTGTTCCTTCAGGCTGTATCTGTTAAAGTGATCAATTAGTTGGAACTGAAACTCTTCCACAAGGAGTTGGCTTTTTCCAACAGAAAAACGCTGTGTAGAAAAAATCCCAATGAACTAAATTAGCTGGAATCTTCTATGTGCTGTCAAAACTTGTACTTTTTCTCAAACTCATCTGTGCAGTTTTCCGCAGTCAGAGAAGAAAAGCCAGCTTGACACATGATGTGGAAACCTCCCAGCCAAATGGCTGAGGCTGAGCAGAAGCATTTTGCAAATGGAGAAAATCAGGCATTTATTCCTCTGCACAACAAAGACAGTGACTCACTGGAAGAACAGTCTCATTAAAGAAGAGGAGGAAGCTCAATCTATCTTGGAATCAGAGCAGTCAGAAAAATAGAGAACAAGTTCTAGAATCTGCCTAATTGGAAATTTAAAGCAAACTAACCTAGAGGCACTTGATGCGTATTTTTGTGGGAGATCTTTTTTTTTGTATGGCTGAGCGCACAGAACTCTGACCACAGTGAGGGAAACTGGATGTTGCAAACTGGTTCAAAACAGATTGTTCTGAATGTTACAGTGTCTACTCAGGTACAGAGACATGACTTACTCTGGAGCCCCTTCTTACTGTTGTTGTGAGGATGCAGTGTGTGCTCCTTAGCTAGCGACCTAATTCCATCATAGAAAGGCGATGCTCCTTCTACCCAGAGCCCCCATTGTGAGAGAGGGAGGTAAAAATGAGAAGTTTCTCAGGAGATCTCTAACAGAGAAGGAAAAGGATTCCCTCAATTTTGTTTTCTGTCAGTAAACTTAAGGGCTCTTTGCCTTCCAAAGCTGCTATTCCCAGGTGTAAAAAGGAAAGAGCAAGTGTTCCCTTTCTTTCAATCCACCAGAAAAGAGAGGAGTCTGGGAGCCCTATGTTACTCAACATGAAGAACAGCTAGGATAAAACCTCTTTTTTCCCCTCCATCCTATATAAAAACACCAGCCACTTTCTGGAGAGGAAGGAATCACCCACTTCACAATTTCAAACGAGCAGGTCTCAGACAGTTGGTGAGGTGCTCAGCTTACCCACAGATACATTTTCTCTCAGCAGCTATCCAGTAGAGAAAATTGCAGTCAGCCACAGCTGTGGTATTCAAGGAAAGGCAAAATTTGGCTATTTCTTCTCTTTTTAAGCCACCTGAAGCCAATCTGTGGGACAGAATAACTTGGCAAGTCACAAACAAACAGAAGCAGGCTGTGTGGCACTGGCAGAAACCAGTGGAGCCCCTGTAGCCAGGCAGAGATAGAAGTATGTTTACAAAGACAGGGTAGGAAAAGAGGTAGGGATATATTTTATCACTACATTTATATTTTCAGGAAGGTAAAAAATATGCCTGGAAACTGTATCTATGTAGCTTAGAAAAATTATTATTAAAACTAAAAAGTAGTATCAGCCTCAAATTAGTCAGGTTGCCTTAGAAGTGTGATTGCAGTGTATGTCAATCTCTTTTGCTACTTGCTCTGTATTTTGAATATGCTGAGTGATTCTAGCTAAAATGGATGGAGCAAGAGTACAAGTATCATGAAATTTGGTAGCTGGGCTGAGGCAAGAGATACAGTCTGAGCTGCTGTTCTCTCTCTCCCCTTACCAGCTTGGCAGCAATGTCTTCTGCCTCCTTTGCAGGTAGTGAAAAGGAAGTAAGGGGAGAGGAAGGTATAGGGGGAGAAATGGGGGTGAAGGATGGATGTGTGAGAGGACTGGAGGGACAGCTGGGCTTACTGAAGTGGGAGTAAGCTGTGCAGAAAGAGCACAAGTGAAGAGGGAACTAGGCATCACCAATGCCAGGGATCACAGAAAAAAACCCTCTACATAACTGACTCTAAGTGTTTTGTGTCAACCAGAAATATCTGGAATTTCAGAGATTTATTCTTTAATGTATTTATAGATTTTAATGCTTAAAATTTCAAGGCATTGCATATCTTTGCTATAGGACTCCCTTTAACCCCTTTGCTGCTGGTCCTTCTTGCATCTTCTGTGCTGCGGCAGAAGGTGACTGTTTTCCTTTGTTGTGCCGGTGCTCCATAGGTAGAAACCAGGGTATCTGTGTTGGGGTTTCTGAAGCATAAAGTGGGAAAAAGCCAAAAGAAAGACTTTTTCTTGTCCTGGGAAGGCAAGAGGGGAAATAATGAGGAAAACTAAGGGTGGCATAGAGTGTTTTTTATGGTGATAGCTTAAATAAAAGAAAGAAAAATGGTCAAAGGAAAAACCACAATGTAAGGGGGTAATTTCAGTACCTCATATTGGAGACAAGTCTGTTGGTTTCTCAAGTGACATTTTTACCAAGAAGATCTTTGTCTTTAAATTCTTAGAGTGTGAAGGCAAAATCCCTACCGGGGGATGCTTTAGAAAGAGAATTTTATATAGGAATTGAATTTGCAAACTTTGCTGTACCCTATCACAGTTCACTGGGGCCAAAGTTGTCTTCAGTGTAACTCACTCCAGGATTACTCAGAGCAATACCTGAGAACTTTGCAGGCAGAATCCCAGCATAGAATCCCAATATGAGACCTGAAATGTTGCGGCTTAACATGTTTGCTTGCTGCCAGCGAATGAAGAGATCTGAGAGGAAACAAAGCAATCTGTGTTTTCAGTCATTTGATTTTTTCACCTCTCAAAGAAAAGGTGCCTTTTTTTATTTTTTTGCCATGAAGCAGCTCTGTATTGCCTGTTTTCCAGTCTGGACCCCTGCTGTCACCCGTCTTTTTCCTCTTCCTTCCATGTGCCCCTTCCCAAAAAGTTACACATAAACGAGCATGCCTCTTCATAAGCATCTGCTTCAAAGAAGGAGACCCAGTGATGTGCTGGGTTAAAAGGCCTTTCATATGCCCTTCCTGGGCATCCTTCTCTCCAGATTCTCAGGAGTGTCCCCATTTCCACTTTGACTTCTGGAACAAGGCAGCAAGGGCTGAGCAACCTTGTAGAGACTCTCTGTTCAGATGTTGCTCTGATTAATCCTGCTATGACCAGCACACTGTGATGCCCATAATTCCCTTGGTTAAACAAGGGAAAAGCTGAGATTGCCACACACCTAATGTAAGATACTAAAATACTCCCCAATGAGGGTTTTCCACAACGAGTCCGGATGACTTTGTTAAGGGAGTTAAAAGGGGGCAATGACACCAGTGCCAATGCTTTTTTCCCTATTTGTGTACATGAATACACACTAAAAAAAAAAAAAGTGTTGTTTTTCTAGAAAAAACCAGAAATGTTATGGATGTAGAATTCCTTAAAAGTTACTGTAAGAAGTAAAAAAAAATTGTATATATACCACAAAAAATAATGCTTCCAATTCTGGAATCTCTGGTTTTGGCAGGCAGATCTTACACCAGTCCCTAGATGATGGAAGCTGTTGACGAACCAGCTCCAACAGTTTCTTAATCCAGAATTTCTTTTGCTTCCAGTAATTTTCACATTCACATATTAGTGATATTCATAATAGTTATGGTATACATTTGGGGCCAAAAAGAATTAGTTTTATTTCTTAATATTTTGACTTTTTTTTAAATGATGGTAAGTACCGCATTTATCAACATTCCCAGATATTTTAAAGGGCTGTTCCTGAAAATAAATACTGTATCCTAGTAGCTAGACCCAACCTTTATTATATATTATGTATATATCTGTAAGATAAGGCCATTTTGTTTTGAATTTGCTGCTGTGCCTTCAATATCACTTCAGACTAAAGACAGATAAGAAGGCAGTTTCTGTAAATCCACCAATAATTCACATGTTTGTTCCTTGATGGTTTGTTTAGAAATGTGTCTACGTTGTTTAAACAAAAAGATCTGCCACTGGTCAGATATTTTTTTCCTATTTTTGATGTTTACTTTTTCTCTTATTGCTTCTCTGGAAGTGATATCACTTTTCAGAGGAAATCATTAATGCTCTGTTCCTTAGTAGCAGCAACAGTGTGTCACATTTCTGATCATGTGCTTCTCTTTGCAATAGAATCTGGATAAACCTCAAGTCCCGTTCATGCCAAAATAATTTGTGATTTCATCCCCTGTGAGAGATTCATGTTGCAGAAGAGGGACTGAGGCTGACTTCCTGCCCTTCATGGTGGTACCTAAACAATGGGAAAGATTTGCAACTATCCAATGGGAAGAGGTGTAAATAAGAGCCGGTGCTACACTCTATTCCTTCTGTGGGGTTAGGCTAGACACCACAACACAGCTCCTATTTTTGTCAAGTTTGGTCATCCCATGGACAAGCAAAGGATGGGAAAGTATGTCAGAGCTTGGTGTTTCCTCTTCCCAAGGTCCAGACACTTGACTTTCTTCTTCTAACTATCAGTGATGGCCAATTGCTGGAGCTTTCCCTTCACTGACGGGTGGCAATGGAAGTAACTCAATATCTGGTATCCTGGGGCAAACTGATGGTGACTCTTTGTAGCAGTTAGCATATGGGGCTTCCTAAAATCTCAGTGGTTTAATATTCCTGTTGCTCATCAGGTCAGGAGTGCAGACAGGCTGGTTACAGAGCAGCAGAACTTGCCCTAAAGTGACAGTGTAGCACTTAACGTTTTTAAAAAGATTTAAAATAGAGAAAAAATTGATTACTGAGGTGGGACATATACGGACCACATGTTCTGATTGAACAATAGTTCCTTGTTTTGAAGTGTCTCTTCCAGAAGACGTGGAATCTAACCACATTCATGTTTTTCATTTTTTTTTAGATACTGTATTTCAAAATCGCTCTCCTCAGCTTCTGGCTGGGACAGTCTCCTTTGCTGGAACAAGTTCCCGGGACTCCTTTATTACACCACCAGAAGTTCTCAAGCTTGATTTTGAGAGAAAAAAGTAAAGCCCTGTAAAAGCAAGCAATTAGACTGAACAGAAGGGCCCAAAGCTAAGGGAGGTAAAGCTCAAAGCACCATTGCCAGAGATACACCCATGAGGCCTTTGCAAAGTGATAGATGAGAAAGCTGCAAAACATTTACCTAGAAAAAGGACACTCTGCTTAAGTCCCTCCTAAGCACACACTGTGTAATCTTGCTCAGAGTTGCAAAGCTGAGCTAGTGAGACCTGTTGAAACAAGGGATAAACTAAGAGCCAAAAGCTGCGACGTTCAAGCCTGTGCTTTGCTCCTTTCTCACTGTCCAGTCAACGGCTCACCACATGCCTGTGATGCAAATCACATACTTATCTTACTTCATCATTAATGAATGAAGGTTCATTAAAGTCAGGGGAAACTGGAAATTTAGGTTTTGGCAACTGAGTCTGATGAAATGTCTAGCACTATCTTTTCTGTATTTGTTTTACCTATACAGATGTTTCAAAAGTCCTGCAGTTTTTAGATCCAAAAGTCTCAATTATCAAGACCTCTATTAAAGTGTAATTAAGGAAAAATGTTTTGACTTTGACATTGTGCCGCAGAAGAGCGTTCAAGGAAAAAAGGCTGATGGATTTTTAAAAAAGTTTTTAAATGCCATTTATGCTATTGTTTCTGTCTCTCATGTTTCTCTAGTTTCTTCCCAATAGCTGTCTTTTCTGTGTTTGCCATTGAGATCAGTAAAGAGATGTTAATTAAAGGAAAATCTGCTGGAGGTTGTACTTTTCTGTTGGGATGTATCCCAGGCTTTGGCTGCAACACCTCACTGGCCCTGACTACTATGCAAAAATATGCCTGATCTTATCTTGTCTTGTCATGGACACGGCTTGGGTACAACCCTGACCTTCAGTGACAGTTCCACTAGCACAAGTGTGCCTCCTTAACATGCTCCCACCACAGCCCCTCCTCTACAAACTGACTGCTGAGGGCAGTTAGGCATACAAAATACGCTGTGCATCAATATTACTGTTCCAAGTAAACTATCATGAGGCCATATTTACAAAACAACCTAATTGCCACTGACACATCACTCCCGAACAAGTCAGATCTGCATTTCTGTCCTGAAGTCACTGTTGGTACATCTTTGCCTTACTTTCTGTGAATCAGAGAAAGTGTCCACATGTAAAGCCATTTGTGCAATGGCAGAGGAGATAAGAATTCAGCGGAAGCCAGAAGAAGGGATCTCACCAAATGCTGAGATACAAACATTAATCCACCTGGGTACAGCATTTAACCCTACAGGGGTGAAGGGCAGATAGTGAAGAACTTCCCATTATTTTGCCTAACAAATGCCAAACACAACAGATTTTCAAAACACCAAGCAACAGGACCAATGGGTCAACTAGGCTTTAGAAAAATGGTGAGGCAGACAACCAGCTAATAACATGGATTCAAGTTCAAAAGAATATGTGCTGCTAATGGAAGAAAAAAAGACATCCTCTGATGCTTTGTGTGACAGTTATTTTCATCAGGTTCAGTGAAAGCAAGCCAAATAAAAAAAATTAGGTATCTTGCTGAAAATAAAACAGACAGTTCAATGCTCATTACTGTGTGTTTTTCCTGCACCTATGTGTGGGCTGAGAATCCTTTTTACTAAGTCTCTTGCTTTTTAAATGTATCACCAACACACACACAGGCAAAATATGAGGCATAGACCTGTCAGATGGCAGACTAATGTCAGCACTTCGGCCTCCTGGCTGTCAGGTCTGATTCCAAATAACCTTTTGTCTTCTTGTTCCAGCTACTAAATTACAGATCAAGTGAAAAATATAATTATACCCCAGAAGGCCATGGATAGCATCTTGAAATACAATGAATTATGAACAGAACAACAATAATAAAAAGATAAACCAGTATTATCTGTGGTGCATAGCTAATTCAAAATGCTCCACAGTCCCATATGAGTTATTATAGAACTGTTTCCTACTTGCCAATTTCTCTCTTTCAGGGAGAGAAGTAACACCCCCCCTCCTCATTTCCTTGGATCTTTTTAAAGCCTTGTGAAAAATACATCTTCCCTTTTGCAATAAATACTCAGTTATACTGTTACTGAGTTCTACTGTATTTGTCTTTTTTCCCCTGAAGATGATGCAGAACTTGCATTCTTTAAAGTAATATGAAGATGAGAATATCAAGACTTTTCCTATGCACAAATTTATCTGCTAGTTTTTTATCAAAGAAAAAAATTATCAAAAATCTATAGGAATATATTATTTTCTCAATTAGCTCTGAGTAGGTTACAATTCAGTGTTATCAAATACCAAATTTACTTGGTTTTGCATCTGTTTTTATTTGGATATTAAATATTCAAGGACATTTCCTGGATTCTTGCACACATCTCCAAAAATACAACTATTCAAACCCCTAAATTATTCTTAGTAGCACCTGACAAGATAAAAGTAGGTGATGCTGTTAGAGTGCAAACCTCAACTGTTAACTCAATTTACATACACTCAGAAAGGCTGCTGATGGCTAAAATGTTTAACTTCCTCTTTCTTGTTAATATCA
Organism: Grallaria varia; assembly: GCA_013396735.1. Lineage (NCBI taxonomy): Eukaryota > Metazoa > Chordata > Aves > Passeriformes > Formicariidae > Grallaria > Grallaria varia. The sequence goes on from VWZG01000904.1 coordinate 530,045, forward strand.
TGATTCTTATCTTTATTCAACTATTTGAACTCATGTTTTAAAAGGAAAATAGGCAAAAAATGGAAAATTATTAACATTTCAGTCACTGTCCCTCTATTTGCTGTCTTCTACCTCAAATATAATTTGCAGAAGAATCAAGCTCACCATCTCCATCTGTTAGCACCAAAGAGGGTTCTGAGTGAGAATGTTAGAATATTTATTACTCCATAGATAGCTCAAGCACTAGATGATACAGTAGTTCATTCCCAAGTTCAATCTTGAATTTTGCTGCGACGTGTTCTGCTTGTGTACTAGAAACTCTAGATAGGAAATTGAACTAAATGGACTGATTTATTCCCATTACAAAATGCTACTTAAAAGACACTCATCAGCAGATAGATGTCTGAACTCCACTCCTGCTCTCATGTGCAGTGCTTTAATCTCTCCATTACTGTCATCCTGTAAGATGCATGTGCCAAGATCTCCAGGTAACCTGGTCAGGGCACTAACCCATGTACTCTGTGAACTGCACTTGAGCTGACGTATTGAACAAGCTGCCTGGAACGGCTTTATGAGCTGCCTACACGTACCTGCTCAGCAGGCTGGCCCACCACAGCCCTGTGGCACTGGATTCTCTGGATGTGTATCACAACACACTTGTCCACATTTCTAGTTCTGGGCAGCTCTGATGGGACAGCAATGTGTCTCAACCCATGGCTATGCAGGCTTGCTCTCAGTGCAACTGGGGAAGTATCACACCTTTGCTGGAGAGCATACATGTGACCTGCAAAGGAAGGAAATGCTACATGCATCCTAGCTACCATTTTTAAAAAAAAAATTTCTAACATAAAATTTAGTGAGAAATAGAACAAGGAAATTTTACAGAAGGCTTTGTATTTTCTCACAAAACTCAGTGGCTATAGGTGGATGACAACACAGAGCTTGTGCACTGATTACGTGTGGAGAAAGAAACAAACCACGGAATTGAGAGCTCATTAAAAAAGCACACATGGAAAAATTCCCTACAAAGTATCATGTTGAAGTTATATGAAATCCTGCATTGCATGCAGTGTCTCATAAAAAGTAAGTTATATCACATGATGACTTGACTTTAATCAACTGGGATTCTGCCAACCCACAAAGAAACCACAATCCAGACTTTTCCCTTAATTCCTAGTACTTTGAGGTCCACAAGAAACCAAATCATATGAACAATGTCCTTGAAAATACACTCTCTTTAGTACAACCTCTGGCAATATACTTCATTTTCAGCCATTCTAGAAGTGCCTTAAGCTCTGTCTGTAAATTCACTTGGCCTCACATTCAGCAATGCATTATAGACCAGATGGATTTAGGAAAGTGCACTGATCAAATTAAAGCAAGGGACGGAGGGAAATAAAGGAAAATTATTTTTCCTCTACTTCCTAAAATGTATCAATAAATAGAATGCATTTATTTGAAAGAGTTGCCCAGGTGTCTATGTACTTAGGTTGTAAACCACAGCTTTGTGACTGCAGCCCGCCAGAAACCAGGGATCCATCCCCTGCATGCAGGGCAGCTGTTCACTGTCCAAACTACATGCTGGTTTGCTAGTATTTTTCTGATGGCTGCAAAAATAACAGACACAAAAACCTTAGAGAATATGGGCATCAAAACTACTGAAAATGAAAATAGGCACAAATTCATCTTTGTGGTACAAACCTGACCAGACTCTCCTGATGCCAGAGCACAGATGATTTGGACACAGTTTTGATGTCCTAAGGCAAGCTGTTTAAATCATAGAATCACAGAATCATAGAATGGTTTGGAGGGGACTTAAAAACCTTAAAAGCCATCTAGTTCCAAGCCCCCTGCCATGGGCAGGGACACCTAAGACCAGGCTGCTCAGAGCTGCATCGAACCCAGCCTTGAACACTTCCAGGGATGCAGCAGCCATAACTTCTCTTGGCAACTTCTGTCAGTGTCTCAACACCCTCACAGTAAATAATTCCTTCCTAATATCTAATCTAACCCTACTTTCTTTCAGTTTGAAGCCATTACCCCTTGTCCTATCACTCCTATCCCCATAATCCTGTTCCCAGGGCAATGTCTATTTTCCATACTCCTCACAACTGGCATAATGAGCACACCCCCAGTTCAGACATACATTTAGCCCCCTTTTTACACGGTCAACATTGTAAGAGCTCACACTAAACAGCTATAACAAGTTCTGTCAACTCAGAGTTACATGAGTTACAGCAGAGCAGACTGACAGATGACAGGATTCATCCCAGAATTATAGCTGGTGGGGGATGTGGGTCACTGACCTACAACTCCATTCCAGGGAGTGCAACCAGCAATATGGATATCTCCTGCACTAAGGAAGTTTATTTTTGCAGTATCTGCAGTTAGTCCAAAGTATCTATTTGTCTTCTTAAATACTCATAGCAAGAAATAAGAATTTTTAGAGCAGACATTCTAAACACGGATTTTTTTGGTAGAGGGTAAGTACTCTGTCCTAGTGATGGCTGTGACACTGGCTTTGCTCAAGAATGAACTGTGTGAAAAGGCATTTCTTAACACAACAAAATATAGTTGCACTTATTCTTTCACCAATAGAGAAGGAACAGTATACATAAAATTGCAGCCCGGCTCATGTAGCAAGTGTCACACAGACATGCAGAATGAAGGCATATTTTCTGCCAATGAGTATTTAGCCCTAACCACTGGATGCCATTACCTTAAAACATAAGCTCTGTAATCAAAAGCTGTGCTTTTCATTCACATAAGGATAAATGTTAGATTTCCGTCATTTGAATTTTTAAATGTGTTATATATTCCTACATTCAGCCTTTCAGACAAGCAAAACAAGTAAATCATCCTATGTCTTTGTGTATTAACCCTCTCACTGTTTAAACAAGTCTTTTCTTGGGCCCTTCTGTCAGACTGTTGCCCTGTAAACACCTACTCCCTACCACACATTTCATAACCTGTGTTTTAAAACAAAAGTGACTTTGAGAAGCTAAAGACTAACTCTAAGGCTGAAGCAAGTAACGGTGGCTTTGTGTCACCTTTTTTTAAGAACAAGATGGATGCTTGTTGTTAAAAATGGCATCAGGCAGTCAAGTTCCCATGAAACCACTCATTGCACAAGAACTAATGGGTGTCAGCAGTGTAAAATACCCTAATTCAGTCCCCAGAAACTCTTAAGTAAATATGCCACCTAGCGTTTAATTGGGACATTTTCATTCATAAATCATCTTGATTGATTCCTCCCAAGCTGTTCCCTGCAAGTCTAGGTTATGTAGAGTCTAACAGTTATCTGGAGATAACTTCTCCAGATTTGTCCCCTCCCCTCCTCAAAAGCCACATCTCAACTTCTTGTTGAGAGAGTATTTTCCTCCGGATGGACTCTGACAAAGGACCAAGCTACACTCCCAGCCCATCTCTCTTTTTTGAGGAGGTCACAGCTCAGACTGCCATGAGAAATGCAGGAGACACTGAAAACTGACCTTGGAGAGTCACCCCTGCTGCCAAGATGCCAAACAAGCCTTACAGGCTTCAGAAAAGCTGCTTTGTATCCCCAGCCAAATGGTACCTGGCCTGGACTTTCCACATCTTCCTGCCTATAGGTGCTGAGCACAATTAATCTGGACAGTGAAACACTGTTTCTGGCTTACAACTTGCCAAAAGGGCATGAGTTACTATAGCAAGAGGTACTGTTTTGATGGATGGATGAACAAGCAGAAAATCAGGGAAAGAGGCTTTCAAAGTATAACATCTCCACAAGCAGTGGAGACAGTTTCTCCTGGAGCTATTGGCAATACTCTCCTTTGTCACCTCCAGCTCCTGTTTAATAGTGGCACACATTGCTTAAATGCAAACAGCCCTCCTCAAAGAAGAGCTAGTGCAGATAGATGGCTTGTCTCCTGTCTGTTCAAAACATGCCAAATTGTCTTCTTACAAATTCTAATCGAGGTTCCCTTGATATTTCTGTCACAGACACTCATTATGTTCCTAGGGATTAAATTCTTATACTGACTGACATCAGAGCCCAAACTGTCCTGAGTTTTTGGTAATGTCTTGTTTGCACTTTTTCCAGATCAATAAAAATCTTAAATGAAGCTCCTGTCCCTGCAGTACTTCATCAGCCACCTTATCCCAGCTTACCAAGTTGCTGTCTATTGCTATTCTTTGCTTGAAATTCCACTACCTATTTTTGGTCCATGAAACCATGTTCATGAGCCAACCAATTTGAATTAATGTCAAGAGTGCGATTTCATAAGACAGCTCCAAAGGGCCACGGCAGACCTTGATGAAGACAATGGCATCTACATCCGATACCGTACTGATGGAAGCCTGTTCAACCTCAGGAGACTGAAGGCCCACACCAAGACCCTCAATCACCTTGTCCGGGAGCTTCTTTTTGCTGACGATGCCGCCCTCGTTGCTCACACAGAAGCAGCTCTGCAGCGCTTAACATCCTGCTTTGCAGAGGCTGCTGAGCTTTTTGGGCTGGAGGTCAGCTTGAAGAAGACAGAAGTTCTCTTCCAACCTGCACCTCAGGAAGCCTTCCATCACCCCCGCATCACCATAGGTGAATCAGAACTCAA